>JAIPRL010000800.1:0-111959 GCA_025469235.1 Pemphigus obesinymphae | reverse complement strand
TTCTGTATAACGGACCCTAAATACTTGAACCTCTCCACTTCTCCCACCACATCCCCACTTAACTTTATTTCTAGCCTTTCCCTATTCCCTCTGTGTTCCCTTTCACCAAAATCATACTCTATATATTTTGTTTTATTTCTACTAATCCTTAGTCCTTTACTTTCCAGAGCTTCCCTCCACTCTTCAAGTCTACCATTCACTTCCTCGGGACTTTCTCCTATCAGTACTATATCATCTGCAAACAACATACACCATGATACCTTCCCCTGTATATCCTTTGTTATCTCATCCATTACCAGGGAAAATAAGTAAGGACTTAAAGCTGAACCCTGATGTACCCCTACTCTGACCATAAAATCCTCAGTTTCTCCACACAGACTTCTCACTCTTGTACTCGCCCATTCATACATATCTTTAATTATGTTCACATACACCTTTGGTAGTCCTTTTTTCATTAATGCCCACTTTAAGATCTCCCTAGGAACCCTATCATAAGCCTTCTCTAGATCAATGAGCACTGAACTCGAATCGACTATTTGACCTCCAAAAATATTAATTCAATTAAGGATTATCATATCTCATTAAAAAAATAGTGGTTTACATTTGATTTTGAATTTATTCAAGTTAATTTTGTTATAGTAACACTGGAATGATTTAAACACATTGAAATATACATAAATAGTTAGCCCCGGAGTTAGCCCTTAAAAAAATTAAGAAACATGGTTTTTATTTTGTAAAAATACTAATTTATTGTTTTTTAGAAAACGTGATGATTCAATTTATGTAAGATATACGTTATAATTTTAAGAAAATTAACGAAAACTGAAGATGTTTAATTTAATTTATGAGTTCTAATTTTGTGTTTTTCATTGCATCATTTAATAAAGTAAAATATTGAGTATATTTTAAATGGATTAGAATCTTTGGCTTCTCTGTAACTAATGTAACTCTTTTAAAAATTATGGAACTGAGATTATTCTAATTTAAAAATAAAACTAGTAAATAATTTAAAATTAAATATGTAATTGTACTTTTTCAAAAGGTGGCAATTTAAAACATTTTGCTTTTTCATAGTCCTTGATTTGTTAAAGTACATTATGTGAATTTACTGTCATTGTTTTATCTGAGAGAAATTACAGGAAATATACCTACATTTAAAGAATTTCTAATATTGTAATTTCCAACTTAAAAGCAAATTGACCTATTAGTTATGAATATACGTGTATATATAGTTATTAGTTTTTTTTTCAAAATTAAAACAAGTTTACATATATTACATATATGTATAATGTATATATATATATATATATATTATATTTCAAAGATTTTGATAATTATAATTATTATATGAATAATACTTATAACTATTAAAATTGCAATTAAAAAAATTAACGAAAAAATGTGGATAACCAATTTTTGTCATTATATTTGACAATAGGTCGATTAAATTAGTTATTAGGGATTTACAAAACTGTGTCAATTTTGTAGAGTTCAATATTGCTGATAGTACCCACTTAAAGAAGAGATAATTTATTGTTATTGTATGGGTGTTTTTTTTGGATACGCCTTAGTTTTTATACATTTTGTTATAATGGTCGATCATTAGTGAAATTCAATGTTTGTAATATTCAATAGTTTATAAAAAATAATAAAACATTGTATTATAGTTTTAGAAAAACATCTACAATGTTTTTCTTTATTTAGAAATATAAAATAATAAGTGTACGCTCATTTTAGTTTTCACCGTCCATGGAGAGTACGAACCCATATTTATTGCCAATTTTTCAGAGGTCTGACGTGTTTTTTAACCCTATTTTCGGTTTTTTCTTACGTAATTTTTCTCTGTCGGTATTACCCTATTTGCTTAGTGTTCAACACGCGAAATGGCATTCCTGGTTTTGCAAACACGTTTTTATTTTCCCTGGGTGTCCCATTAATATAAAAGCGACTCCACATAAGTACAGAGTTATAGTACAACATACGTTGAAAACAAACAATATACGCTAGTGGAGGAAAGATGATGATCGTAAATATAAGTTTTACTCTGTGAAAACTAGTAAAACTCTAAGGGTGGACACAATGTTGTCAGGCATTATTCAACTCGCACCATTTGTCTTATAGCATATCCGTACTGATAATACAGCTGTTAAATCGCAAACTTTTATTATCGCAATGATGTAGTAACGTGATCAATTTTACATAAACTATAATGTGGCTAAAACACCACCTTTTTATAATTAAAAAGTATTATAATAATTTAAAAAATTTTATTTTTAAAAAAGGTACATACTTTCTATCGCATTCTAATTAAAAACAGTATAAATTAAAATAATAAATATTATTTATTATTTTATAACAACTATAGTAGAAGCTTTTATTTTATGATGCACGTCTTTGGATTAAAACCACGAAGTAATTTAAGTTTATTACAATTATGATAATAAATCATTGATGCCATATGATATAACAGCCATAATTTTTACAGAAAAAAAAACAATTTGATTAATACGCACCTGGTAGATAATTTGTAAGTGATGAAAACGTTCAGCTTGAGTTTGTGTAATATAGAATAATGTATGTAATATAGAGAGTAGAACAAAAAGTTATTGAAAAAAAATTAAATAAAGCGATTCCTATACGCATAATATAGCACACTGTATAAATACATTTAATGAATGAGCAAAAAAAAAAAAAAAACGTGAAAAAGGAATAATTGCATATATCCTAAAAGTCATGAACGTTAAAAAATATAAATATACTCAAATGTATACCTATATTATATATATTATATTATGCATATTCATGATGTATTTTTAAAATTATATAAATTTAATTGTAAATTTATTTAATTAATACAATATGATATATACTTATGAATTTTATGTTTCTTTTCTAAATAATTTAAATAATAATATAATAATAAAAATGTAGGTATGTTTTCGAATTTTTCGTAAGATTAAAATCGTATTTAATAATGTGACATGCCTAAACCTAATGCCCACTCGATTAATTTATAATAATAATATTATAGAAATGATGAATAGTAATATTAAACGTTCATAAAAAAAATATATATTAAAAGAGTACTTATTTAAAATATATTATTGTACATGATTTTTAAAGTAAATACTTGGTGACATATAAACATTTGAACAACCATTTAATCTGATAGAATATCCCCTCTATTTACTCTTATGAAATATATTATAGTATCTAATAAAACGCATTCAAAGTAAATAATACTAGAATATAATATTTTTAAATATTTATTCAATATAATATAATATACAAATATATCAAATAATTCCGATTTGCTTGGGTGAATAAATTGATGTATTATTGTAGTTTTTCAATGTAATACTTAAAGGTATTATCCTTAAATCGAAGTTTATATTCTTTTTATATCATGATTTATTATTCTAATGGAACATAAATTAAATTATATAAGTTTGAAAACTAAAGTTTTTAAAAAATATTTTCATAACAAATCGATGATTAAAAGCAATAACAATTAGGTATTAAAGACGTGGTGTTAGCTCGATTAATTTAATAGATGGGATGTGAAATGCATTTTTGTTTTAGATAACGTATCATGTCGAACTGCAAAAAAAAAACTAAAAAATCACGCATGATATTTTACCACTTTATAACTACCTCAATACGTATGTATCCTGTAAATCCTGTATTTCATTATCGTGATTTCCATTGTGATTTTTGAATTATACTGTCCGAATTACACCCTCATCATTAATTCGTAATTGCCATCCAGTATTTTCTCTCAATCAAAACGTTATCATAAATAATTAATGACCATGACATACTGGACGTAAAATATGGCAAACAACAGATAAACTCGAATAGTATCATCAATTCCATTCCATATCAACGATTATTTTTAAAATAAATTAAAAAAATTATAGGATAAAGAGGTTAAATCACCGTAGAATATCATGAATTGAGTCCTAAATTACCGAGATCCTAATCGAAAGTACAATATCACAGTATAGTTTCTGTAAAATAAGACTAAGAAAAAACTTGTACTCAGTTTCGATATTTTTAAATCGTTTAGGAAATTTTTTTAAATTTAAATTTCACAAAATTCTTTAAATCATATAGTCCAAGAAATAAGAAACTCATATTATATATATTTACTGAGAATGGAGATATATAAAATAAAGTATTTGGTAAATAAGGGATGAAAGCATTTTTTTCGTCTGGTATAATACTATTCGTAGATAGATGGTGTAACTATAGTGGATATATTAAAGTTAAAGTAATGATGAATCATTGATTAAAAAATGAAATGATTTTATGTCCAACTTGGTGTAATATACATAACTATCATAAATATAACAGTTAAAAACCATATGAAAAATGTATAACTTACATATATAAAATATTAAAATGTAGCCATTGTAAATATGTGTAGTTTCTAAAACCTTTGGTTTCGTAATTAAAAGGTACTACAATCATTTTAGCCAGCTTTTTACCATTTTCACGAATTAGTTTTTAAATTTGTGTTCTTAAAAAAATAATTTTAAAATAATTATATAAATAGCTAAACCTTCCAAAGCCAACTGTAGTTGTCACTGGAGAGCTAGAATTTTTTTTTTCTTATTTTTTTTTCTCAGTTTAAGTTAAAATATAATTATCAATTATTTTACCCGTAAAATAAAATTATATTTCACAAGTAACTAATTATCGTGGTTTAAAGACCGCTGTAGAAGCAAACTATATTGAAGTTTGGAAAAAAAAAATTTAAACTAAAGTCGTATTTTTTTATAAACATCTATATATAGAAATATCTATTTATTTTGTATTGATTTAAAATTAAACCAAACAATTATCGGATTTTGAAGTTTTACCGTAGTTGATGAACTATAAACCCATTGAAAATTGTTAACTATAAATATATATTTTTGCTATCACAAATACAAATTTATGATTACATTTTTTTTTTTTTTTTTTAATTAACTAATTTAAATCTATAAATTTATGAATCATATCTTACGGTTATTTTAAATAAGAATTTTATCTTCATATACTATTTGGAATATACCCAATAAAAATAAGTTAAGCTTAGGAACGATAAATAGTATTACGGAAGGATGGAATTATACTGTTCCATACTGAAAATACTGAATATACCATTTTTATTTGATCTGCTACCGGAAAATGGATGTAAAGAAAAGTATAATATTATAATAAATTAGATTAAATAATTTGGTTAAATAGTTGTTTTAATAAAAAAATTAATACATTTTATAATTAAAATATCCACATCGCTCAGAATTTCAAATATATTGAATAAAAATTATTTGTAAAAAAATAATGGTTATATCTTTAGAGAATATAATCTTATGTAATAATCTAAAAATGAATTTGAAATTAAAACGACCCAATCACCGTTTTCAGATTTTTTAAACAGATATGTCAAAGAAAATAAAGCCTCGAAGGTAATATTGAATTTACCTATATAATAATAATTGTTCAAATTTTATTTTATAAAGAGATAAAAAAAAATTATTTTTCAGTTAAACAATAGTGTTTATAAAGAATACGAAAATCACAAACAATTATATAAAGTATAAATAAAAGTGCAGAGTCTAAGTTAGATGAATTTTTAATTTTCAAGACAGATTTAAATTTGTGTCATGTCTTCAACGTTTTATCTAAAGAGAATTAAACATAAAAACTATTAAACATGGTGCTATGAAAAAAAAAAATAAAAAATTCACTATAAACTCAATAACATTACTTCAAAAACCTAGAAACAATGGTTCAATGGTAATTTAATTTACGCGTAGAAATTTATTTTCGCCTAATTTTATAAATGGAAGTATCAAAAACCATTAAACTCACATGCTTGTTTTTTTTTTCACTTCTCGTTTATGAATGTATACTATTTCCCGTAAAGTACACATTAAATATACATTTATGTTTTTATTTAAATATACATAATTTGCAGCTGCTATTTACTGTAGGATATTGCGAAAAATTCGATATAAAAATGGCGTTATTTTTGGTATTTTTCCGGACTGGACTGGCCAGTCAAGTCTTTAGACCGAAAACGGTCTGTGGGTATTAACGTCGCTGACAAGTCGCGAAACCCGTGTACAATTTGACAGGCTTATCCTTGGGCCGAAGAGAATGGGGCAAAATGACGGGCGACGGCGGTGATTCGTCGTAGGTCCTATGCAAGTCCTACGCGCGTGTACTCAGTTCGCCGCTGTGATACCGCGATCTTTTACATCGCGTACCAAAGGGATTTAACGGCTGAGCACCTGTTGAGAACGGGAGTCCCCTCCTCGGCGAGCGGGTGTCGGGTGTCCCTGTCTAACTCGATGTACGAGCCGACGCCATTCGAACGCTTGTCCAGATATCGGACACCGATAACGTATAATCCCGCTAATCTATGCCATAACTAGATGATAATAAGATAGTAACAGAGCATGGGCACGGGTCGACTTGCGACGGATGGCATTATAATGCTATCAAACACTTTGACTTGCAATCACTAACTCATATTTTAACCACGGTACTCTGGTAGATAACATATTCATAATTACACTGTTTACCGCGGTGGCGTAGCCTGCCGAGGAAAATAGAAAAATGATCGATTTCGTTCCAACTAGAACTTTTAACACTCGTGTGCTAACAATGTCTATTAACATGTTAGAAAAAAATCGCTTTACTACTTCAGGACGTATTCGATGTGTATAGGTATAGTTCGCGTAATCAACTGAAATCTGAAATGGTCTACCGGTTTTCAGTGTTTGTGCAATATTTATGATTGAATTAAATAAAACACTCTATTATTTACATATACTATTATTTGTATACGTTCAAATTACCTTTAACAATAAATGACGTATACCTGTATCCCTACTATACACATTTGTTCACCCCACGAAATATTATCTAATTTTGGAAATAGCTAACTATTATACATTATCCGCAGTCAATTTATAACCATACACATTATATTGAATTTCACATCTCGATACACTGCAGATGTGAGTGATTAATCCGGTGTTTATTGTTCCGAATCAGTAAGTATTCAATTTGCTTACGTTACATTATATTATATTCATATACTTATATACTTATATATTTTTTAAACATAATTGTTTTGCACAAAATATACTTGATGGATAATGTAATGTAGAAATACAGTTCAAAAATATTACAGAAACATTGCAATCGGTAATGTTACCAAGAGTTATTTTGGAAATGTTGAAATTGTATTCGAAATATGTTCTATAAACTCCTTAGTACAATCTTGTGTATATTTTTTGAAAACATTTTGATTATATAAATATTATTTTATAAACATTTTGTGCGCATGTGTATTTTCTACGTACAATATATTTTGGCAATTTGGGTTATAACATTATAGGTACTTGACTATTTGTATACGCAATATATAGATAAATATTGATTTTTCTATTTACACATCCAGCTTTTGAGGATAATAATTATCGATTTTCAAGTTGTTAAACTATATATTTAAGCTTGATTTCTTACGATAAGAATAGAATTTTTGGAAAATAATAGTTTAAGGTACACAGGATACATGGACATTTAATGAAATTGAACATTCGGATATGCCGACGAGAAGAAAAACAATAAACGTAACGATACAATTTCTATACTACTATATATAAAAATATATCTATTGACAAATATTCCTTTCGGTGCCATTTCTGTCTGACCAACGATAACTTTATATCGAATCCTCCGATCATCTCCCGTTGCGACGAGTGTATTAGAAAACCACGGTTAGGTTAGGTTAGGTGATCGCAGCAGGGCCTTACCTTACGAGACTATACGTAACACTGTTTTACTACGCGACCTGTAACGGTGAGTTAATGGATATTGAATGGGATCGACCGAATTCAATTTTGAGGTAAACTTCCGAGGGAATATTTTTTCCCAAAGTTCAGACACGACTATATTAGGTATATATTATATATAAATATATATATATATATATGTGGCGCACAAAACAATTTCCTGAGCTGTAGTACACAAATGGGCTAGCTAATAAATTATTGCCGGAATATCAAGACATGTTCGTAATTTATGTATTGTACGTATATATACGTATATGTACAACGTGCAGGAATGATTTAACGTGCGCGCGCGCGTTCTTTTTAAGCAAAATGATTGAAACGAAAATCACAAGCTGGGTAATAAATTTTGAACACACGTCAAACTACAATAGAACAAGCATTATATTATTATTTAATATTACCAAATTGTTAATTTCGAAGTATATAAAATATATATTATTTTTAGTTCTAGAAGAGGAGGAGGTTTTATATACGTTCATTTTTCCGTCAAATATATAGTTGTAAAAAAAGTAAAAATATAGAAGAAGGGATGTATGTGGAAACTGGTTGTTTATGTACAATAATGTACACAAAAAACATAATTATTTTATTTGTACTCTACTTAACAATCCAGGTGAAGCACATGCATTTTATTATACTCAAAATATAAATAAATGAAAAGTTAAATACGAGAAATTGAAACAATTTAAGAATAACTGTTATATATACCTAGTAGAAAAACACTTCTTACAACACATTATTTTGTCGCAATAGCAGTAAATATTATGTGTGTTAACATTGCCGTTATGTATACGATCGACGACGACTTTTAGGTACCGACTTGCGCACTATTCCCGGCTTCCACTCCAAATTATTTCTATCTTGTTCCCACTGGTGTCGTTTAGAATATGTCTTGAAAGTTTTCATTTTTAAGCTCCGATGTTCTTTTTGAAAAGTTACTCGAGATAGAGAAGATCTAAAGTATATATAATGTGTTTTAATCTTTCAAACCGTCAAAACCGGGAAAGTTACTCGATTTTAATATAACCGAGTTGAGATACCGCCTACAGCTGTATACCTACATTAATTTAGTGACTAAATTTTATGTCAGACATTTCTATAAAATAAAAGTACTTTTATGAATTTAATATGTACATATATTTGTTGAAGAAAAAAATCACTAAGTTAAAAATTACTATAGGGTTCATAAAATTAGTAATTAATTATAATCATTATTTGTATATTATCCGAGATATTTATTTTATATTCGTATAATTCATGTATTAGCCGCTACTAAAGAATGTATTAAAAATCTATTACGTTTCATATGGTTGACATTGTGAAAAACGGGTTTAAATTTATTTATTAAAATATTATAGAGAGATAATTATGACATATGTTTTCTAAAGAAATTAACCGGTCGAAGGATTTATACATGTGTATTTTATTATAAAGATTCCTCAAAAATACTTGTGTAATATACAATTTATATGTCATTTCGAACAAACCTTACGTACTATAATATTGGTAAACTCTTATTACTATCTTATTGTCATTATTAATATTTTATTTATTAAAACGTAATTTTGAAAAATTATCGCTCTCGTTTAAAAATGATATATAGGAGGTTGGAAAACCAGTGTTTTCCGTATGCCGAAAAAACAAAGTGTAAAATAATATCGATTCTTGAGGATATAGATTGATTTCTGTGTTAAGATCCCTAGGGAAATAGTCTTTTTAAAAACCACCATACTGCAGCAGTGCTACGCAGCCACCGCGAATTTAAAACAATTTGTCACTACCCCCAGGGAATTTGATCCATATCAATTTTTATAAACATCACAGCAAAACTGTTTATGTATGAAACGTTGTATTTATCAATATAGGTTTAAAGGATAATGTGGTGGCGAATAACCATGGTAATATTTTTTTACGACTCAGATAAAATGAATAATGTTATTTTGGAGAACATGCACTTTAGATCTCTTAAATCTCCCAGTAAACGTAGTATTTTACCCAAATTATATATAGTTGTGTTTGAAAAATCATATTGGTCAGTAGGTATATAGTTTATATAAAAAACAAAATTCGTAATTTTTGTATGGTTTTACAGGAGCTTAATCTGAGTATTAGAGAAAATAATATAAAACGATTTCGTCTTTCCAGATCCTTTAACTATAATTATTAAAAATAATACTATATTTTTAACCCATTTATTGAAATTGAAAAAAATGAATCTAGTCTTATGATCATATTTAATGCCGGTCTAGAAATTTGTAGCATTTTAATTTTATTCTCTAATACTCTATGGAATATTTTTCTAATATAAAATTTGATTTATAAAAAAAATAATTCAATTGTTTTTCTGTTTTAAAGATTATATGAATTTTCAATACCATCTATTTAATTTTAATTGCATTTATAACGTATTCTATAATATTGATAAGATTATTTGATCAGTTATCAACAATCAATATTCAATGAAGAATAATTAGATTTGGTCTATACATTTTTTGTACGAGTACACGTATATGGATATGGATATGAATAAACATAAGTTTATAAATTTAATTATTATATAGTTATATAACTCAAACCTACATGTTTTCAATTGAATAGTATACCATTTTAGAAAAATGTCTTTAAATCTATACTTTAATTATAGAATGTAATTTAATAACTACTTATAAATTATAAAATAGCTGGGGAGCTGAAAATACTGAATAATTAAAATAATTGGGCTTTCGTATTTGTATATGATTTTTGGAAATATTTTGAATGCATTATGACGTATTTCTAACAGTATTTATGAATACTATTGAAATATGTATTTTACCTAATCAATCTTGCATCGTCAAACTTTTGTCAATTATTACAAGATGGTAATCTGCAATAAATCTAATCAGGAAAAGAAGTTTCAAGTAATATCTGAATCTCATACATAATATTTTATGCATACGCATCGTTATATGAATGCATATTTCATCATAAAGTTTAACTTTAATATTAATATATAATATATAAAATATAGGTATATATATATATATATATATATATATATATATATATATATATAACAGTTATAAAAAAATATAAGTATAATTATGAAATCGTGTGAATGTTTGATGATTACCATATTATTATTATCATTTATATTTTTTTAAAACGAATACAAAACACAAAAAATCCAAAGAAAAAATCGATAGATAAAATTTTGCAAGATAAATTATAGGAGCCGTCTAAACTCCTTTTAGTTTTAAGGAATTAAACGTGGTTTATCGCAATAAGTGAGTGGCTGCTTCTCGCATGCTGCTGTAATTTAAGATAAAAGTTTCTTGGTTTAATTACTATCGAGTACTTTCCTATGAACTCTGATCCCTATTTGTCTTAGCATTATCAATTGTATTGGACTTCCCGCATAGAGAGATATATCTGTTATATGATATATTATGTTGGTGGTATATAGCTAGAATAGAGGATGTTTGTGATTCGTGTTTCCCCTTTGATTCTTCAAACGATTAAATACTGCTCAGTGATGTGCATACAGATAGACGTCAATGGAAATGTTACGATTGTGTATTACATAATATTGGATTGTGGTTTCTTCAAATTTCGTTTGTGTAAATTCCGTGAAATTCCATGTATTTCGAACAACCCACGGAACGTTACACAAACAATTTATCGCTGCTGAAATACAATATTCTTTAAATCGACGAGATTTTGGACGTCGAAAATGGTATTACACATCTATACTAGGTAGAGATGGACAATGTTGGTTCGGAGCTGGACCCGGTCCGAGACCAGATCCGTTCTTTTAAGCCGGTCCTTTCTTTCACCGGGTCCGGTCGGTCCACCGGCTCCGGTCAGTCCTTCACCCTTCTCGTTTGCCGTTCCTTTATCGGGTCCTCTCTTCCGTCATCGGATCATCGGTTCATCTCTACTATGCGTATTTTGTTAACTGGAATTTTATTTTGTGATAAGATATTGAATGTTATCTATCATATTATAGTCTCATTTTATCATGCTTTATTATTAATTATCCATTAGTTTATTATATTTTACGTTTTTTTCTTGTTAGATTGTATATACAGGAACATCGAAGAACTTTATCGATATATCCATATCATATGCATTATATTTATGGGTATTATAAATATAAAACAACAAAAAAAAAAAAATGTATACAAATGATAATTTGGTGAAATGTAAAAAAAAAAAATACATAAATATGTCTTATTACGTTAGTGTTAAAATATTATACCTACGTGTACAATATATAATATAAACTGTCAAGTATAGATATAATAATTTGATGTTGATATGTTTTCATTTATTGTAAAAATGTTTCAGAAGTAAATAAATTAAAACAAAATATTAATGTAATTTTTAAATTTAAAAAAAAAATAGAAGTTCTTTTGCTATACGTTAACTTTTAAAATCTTGAATTGCTCTAGTTCTATTAGGTCTAGAGATATGTTTGACCAATTAATTTCTTTAAAAGAATTCAGAAATACAGAGTGGGATCTGGGAAAGGTGTCATTTTACAGAATTTTTCATACCCTTTCTTATGATATACAACACTATTTGGGTCGAGGATAAAAAAAAAATTTGCCACCTGTAGCTATAAGATGTTTAAATGGTGTAACAGTATTTTAAAATCAACATAATGACCACATTGAAACGCAAGACATCGTTTGTACATTATAGTACGTACTTGGTAGTATAGTAGTAGTTCTTACCCTGCCTATGTTGCTATGTAAAGTAAAAGTTTGGCCTTGGATGTTGAAAATAACAGCTGTTGATCCATTTTGATAACAGATATTATACTGTAATCATTGTAATCAGAGATTTGAAGATGCTTGCATTAATCAATGCATGTAAATATATATAATATATAGCGAATTAACTTTACTAACTTCAGGGTGGGTCCTCAATTTTACTTTTCGATGATAACTTCATGGCCGGTCTTTGGTTTTTTGTAAACAAACTGTTATCACGTTGAATGAAATTTATTTTCTAACATGTATATTTCAAACATAATTTGTTTTACATACTGTACGTGTATATGTTTTATATTACTCGACGTGATAGTACTGTAAACGACTGTTGACGATGAATGAATCATTCAAGTGTTATAAAACCCATTCGAAAAAGAACTAAATGATCCAAAATGGGTCAGTACCCGTATGTACGATATAAAGTTAGGAACTCGGACCCAGACCCAAGTGAATGACATGAACTTTTAAACCGGATCCAGATCTAATCGTTCACTGGTCGGATCCATTCCGAAAGACCCTTTCATTCGTGAACGACACATCTCTAATACTAAGTGAACTATATTATAGTCGGGAAAATCGCAGAAATTGTAAAATATTTGAATATTATTCAAACGATATAGTACGTGCAGAATATATGAATATTACTCTGGTAGGCATGTAACGTATACAAATAATAAAACCATATGCGTTAATACGGCATTACCCTATCGCAAATCAATAAATAGAGGTTGTATAATATTATGCTACTTACTAGTAACGTTTTGTACGATAATTTTTTTGTCGAAAATTTTTAATAGCATTTTTATCTTGAATCAATACTTTAACGGATATTTAAAATTGAATGTGAAATTCTGTTAATCTTTAAAAATTGTATTATTAAAAAGATATTTTCTCATATTTATATTATTTTTATGGCTTATACATATACCTTTGACCATGAAGCGTGGTAAGCGGTATAAGAATCGGAGTAATAACGTCTGTAATACATTCGACTGTCACGATCAGAATAATAGAACAAAATAAGTTTAATAAATAATTGAATTTATTTTATGTACTATTACTGAATGATTCATTACTTAATATTATCAGTAATAATATTACTGATAACTAATTAGTAATTACAATAAAGTATACTTGCGGACTTGTAAAAATTATATACGGTCGGTCGGTTGAGATAAAATGAACTCAAATCACCGTCAACTATTGTCGACATCACGATTAATTTGATTATCGAATATTGAATTCGTGTAATTTTTGAAAAGTACTAATTTAATTATTATTATATATCACAAAATTTAGTCATATATTGTGAGATAACTGCACAAGTTTTACTTCAAAAGAATTGCACTCGAAAAGCATTGCCACAGTGTATTAAAACGTATAATCTTTACGTTTACCAACAATACGGTGGTGTGATGCCTGATAATATGTACAATGTAATATTGATAGGCATGAAAATTACTCAAACAGCAATAAATAAATAATAATTTTACCCATATACCTATATAAACACGTTAATTTATCGAAATTTTAGGGTAAACACGCGAGCTGGTACTCATTAACACGAGCCGCTACTGGCTATCCAGCTAGAGTATCTAAAAAAGGATAAATAATTCAAAAATTAATAATCAATGAAATAAAATAATAAATAATTAGATAATGTTTAGGCTATTGGTTCATGTTATCTTGACTGACCAACCGTGTATAATTTTTACACATATCTTTACATTTTAAAAGTTCAGGCGCATGCGCTTATTATCACAGGTTCGTGGTTGTGTATATAACTACACCGGTATTTTAATATATGTAATCCACACAATTAAAAAAAATATATATAATAAATAAATATACATTTTGTTTTATAGATATATTACAAATAAAGTAGTTGTTAGGGGTCTCTTACTTGTGAAAAATGTAATAATAATATAGGTACTTTAAACTTTTGGACAAAAGTCAATATCGAACTAAATTAATATTGAATGAAGTGCATGCGATTGGACGAAACCGACTAATGTACAGAAATACAATTGGACAAAATTCATGGAACCTAATATGTTTTAAAACTTAAAATCCAATTTAATACAAGGAATTAACCGTACATCCAGATTCGACATTTTATAAAGAACTACTTTTTTTGTTTGAAAACATAAAATGTGATCATAGTACTATCAAACACTAGTGTTTGATGAAATCTGTACTCTCTTTTTTATAAATTATTTTTAATTACTCCAAATGTAATTTTATATGTAGACAACACTTTAACACGTAAACTATATACATATATGTTATACCTAATGTAAACAATAATGTAATGTGACGACTTTATTTTCGACGTTGTTATATTATCCACTGATTTCGATGAACCTCTGACCAGAACACAAAATTTCACAATAACCTTCATCATTATATAATATAATTGTATCTATGGTGACGTTAGACACAATCTGAAATATACATTCAGGTTCTTTTCTGTTATATCACTCTCCAAACTTTATATGTTAAAAAGTTTGTAACAAGATAGACGTTCGGCTATGATATTCGTTTCTTTCAAAGTTATCTTATATGTTCTTATTGTGTCAGAGAAGAGTATAAGTATTGTAATTAGGATTCATATGTTAATACATATTTTACTATGACTTGATAAATTTGTATATAAATTCATTTCACGTGATTTTCAATTAAATAAGCAATAGTTATTTGATTTTAGATATTTTTACATATTTCTTTATAAATACATGTTTTTACATATCTCACAATAATTCCGTTTTTTTTTTTTTGTCAGATTTTTACATAATTTTTAAAATACACAAGATGTTTTTAAGGTTAAACCTGTATAGATTTATTTTTAAAAACAAACTGGCGAAATTCGACAGTATAATCTGGACAAATAATAATTAGAATTTCTATACGTGCACATTGAGTAAAGATAAAATTTTATTGGCTGAAATGCAACACATCTTATAGAAGTGTTAATTCATTTTTATTATCGATATCCCAAAAGATGACATGAGACGAGCTATAGTGCGTGTTTTGTGGTGTAGTCTGATTTTGTTCGTTGTTAAAAGCAGTATTATTTTTACTTCTTATAGTTGCCGAATATTTTTATAATGTCGAAAGTTTGTTTATTGAAAACTAGAAAAGCTGCGAAATACGTTTCTGAGTTTCTAATCGAACATTTACAGAGTGATGGAAAGGGCAAATGTTATATTTTTCTGTTTGTAAAAAATTTATAGCAATTGAACAACGATTTCAGGTAATAGAAAATTTAAAACTAATAAACACAAAGAAAACAAATACAGATAACAGAAATTCAAACATAGTTTTTATTCGTCTACGTCATCCTCAGTTTCTCAAAGTAATACGCTTTATAAAGACTTATGACAAGCTAATAAAAGCTGATATTCCGCTAGAAAAATTCCGAAATTCTAGTTTATAAGCATTTTTATAAAAATATAGTATATATAGCCAGTCGATTTCTCATGAAAGTACCATAAGGAAAACTTATATTCTACCAATTTTATTATATAAATAATAAAATAATATATATAATAATATAATATAAGGAGTAAATAAATAAACCTGGTAATTAAATTGAAGAAAAATATATTGTCTGATATGTCAATTTTAAGACTCTAAAAATGTTTCAATTACAGCATAATTTTATAATGATTGATAATATTATAATATATGTTCTAGATTCTATACTAAATCACAAAGAAACTCTAAAAAATACACAATTTTTAAATGAATGAAAATAAATACAAAATATTAATTAATAAAATGTTCAAAATAACGTTAAATAAACATTCTAAATAATATAATAATACTCAATATTTTCAAACTGTGTTTTTCTTTCTACAGTAAAATTTCTTACAAATAAAAAAGTATATACACGTTAAGACTATTATTATTACTATTATTACATCTTATAATTTCATTATTATATTTAGCAAAACAGTATACACTGAAGCCTAAGGTACCAAATAGAAAGTATAATTTACTAGTCGATAAATATTAAAACAATACGTTTATTGTAAGACAGGTTTGTACAGTAATTGTATGCGATAATATATAGTATATAAGTTAATCAAATCCAACTTTTTAATTAAATTAATAGACGGTTATTAAGTATCAAAGAAACAATAATTGTTTGTGTTTCTATCTAGTAATATGCTTTTATTTAACGTTGTTTCTGAAACACAATACAGTATTTGAGAATAAACTATTTTCATTCCTGATGTTCGGCCGTTGGCTTATTATATAAGAAGTTTGTTGACAGAATTTCGTGTTCACAATAATTGAAAGTTCCATTAATCGAAGCCACGACGATTACGATGAGATATGCATAGACATTATAGTCACGTCCGACATACTTCCGATTTGTCGACAGTGAAATAAATATTTTCTTCTACAGGAAATTAGTTGTCCCACGTCTGTTAGGATCAGATAACAAAATATTAATCTATATAAGAGAAATATAACCATACTAAACTTTATCTATTCGTAGATACAGCTAAAGATGACTGAATTGTATTTAAATAAAGATAAATACATTTTTATCTAGAATATCAGATAAATGAAATTTTAAATATGTTAAAAATTGCTTGAATGATATACCTAGCAAAAGTTTAACTTTTTAGTCTAATATTATTTATTTTAATTAATTAAATATGTAATTAATAGAGGTCCCTACCATTTAAGGATATCGAATTATTTAGTTTGATTAAATGTTTGAGTTGATATTATTGCGAGTATTCCCGTAACTCGTGGCAAAAATATAATTATTTTTTTGATAAAACTGCATCATAGCTTTAAGATATAAATAATTGATACGATTTTAATTATGTGTGACTTTAACTATGTGTCTTGTTTACATTAAATTTCATTTTATATGCCTATTATCATTTTTTTAAATAGAAAAACTAAAAGATTTTATGCGTAAACTATTTACATAGTAAAAATGATATCAGAGGCGTAGTTTCTATAAAAACAATGCAAGTTCTGAAATTCCAAACTTAAACATCATAGTGGTATAGGGACACTTTTTTATGGTGAAATAAAAACATAATTGTTTTAGCTTATCAACACATGAAAAACATCAGGTTACAATAACAGATTAGGTATTTATACTCGTATATTATTATTTTAATAACAAAAATCAATATAAAGATATATTTACAGAAAGCCTGAGTAATTTGTTAGTTATAAAGAAAAAATAAGAAATAATTGCACATAGGTGTTCACATAGTCGTATGCCGACTTTGCTGGAAGGGGAGCAGAATTTTCGATTTACCTTATCTAACCTAATTATTGATTAGAATTCGTTCTCATGTTATACTTTGGCGTACTTCAGATATGTAATTTCAAAGTATTCAACGTATAATTTCAATAGCATTCATGTGAGATAATAATATCAAGGGCAGATATAGGGGAGAAATGTGGGCAATTTTTCAATTCACAAAAAATATTGGGGTAAAACGGTGTAAAAATAAGTCTATGAACTTTTTGCTCATAACTCATAAATTTTCCCCTCACATTTAGGACCTCTATATTCATACTTCTGAATAATATCACAATATATATGTTATAGTATATTCCGTGAAAACAGAAAAAAATCATTGCGTTTAGCAAACAAAATTTTAAAATCGCAAAATCCTCGTAAAAACGTTTGAATGAAACTCCCTGATCTGAAGATTATGTATATATATATATTTATTTATATCGCTGAAAATAATTGCTTTTGGATTTAAACAGACATTCTATATACGTTCTTGATAATTGTAAAACGCTGCAAATCCCACGAAACCAAATCCCGAAATGCAACGATAGGGCTCAGCAAAAGGATCATCTTGCTGGTTTTTTCCAAAAACAAAGTACGTGTTGTAATCTCCGATTGTTTTCGATGTAACTAAAATCAATGATAGCCACTATACATTATATGGGTATACACATTGTTGTCTGGCACGAAAGTATGATGGTAAACGTTATTATTAGGACTTGCCACTAATCGACATTTGTTTCAAAGTCAATCCATTATAATTTATGCATATGAATGGCGGACGCGAGCAGTGCAGATAGCTGCCAAACCATTAAGTTCACCACCCGATATATTTATTATACAATGGGAATCGACGGATCCATTAATTTCGATTAATGACTTTTAAGAACATTTTCACAGTATCATAGCCTATTGTTGGCTATATATATATATATATATATATATAAAGTTCTTCCGGACCCTTAGTTAAACAACAATGGAAATGTCGGATACTGACCTGTGACGATTCGACGTCGAACCGTCCTTTTTATACACGACAGTTTTTATTACTCACTGCAAGTCAAATACGATTTGGTGTATATGAGGTCGATAAGGGATTTCACTATAGTATCTACAGTATTTTCCTTTATTATCAAGCACGTCTTCGTGCAAAACACCAATTACACCAGTTATCATTTTTCGCGTAAAACGCCGATTTCGGTTCGGTAAGTGGAACGAAAAATATTCGAATAATTATATGCGCTTGGCACGTGAATAGTACTTATCATGGTACGTCGGGTAGACTAATCACCTGCAGGAGGGTGCGTAATAGCTAGAGGTATTGTCGTATACAAATTGAAAACGATTAACATCACGTTTTAGACATAATTTTAAACGGGATCGTTAATGCCACGTGATCCTTATAATTTCCTAAAATAAAAATAACGAAAATAGTTTAGAATTAAAAAAAAAAAAAAAGAAAGTATTTTCTAAAATATATTAGGTATACAATTATACAACTTATTACGGCTGCGCGAATTGCGATACATTCAACTTTTAGTATAGGTAATTAATAATATACGGATAATAATTTTCTGACATATGATAACATGTAATAACTTTTTTAATCAAATAGTTCTAATTTCTTGATATTTAGACAATGTAAAATCCGATTTTTAATTATAACTTCATGACGTTTATATCGATATTTTATTCTATTCAATAAAGTACAATATGATTATTGAGAAAACTACAGGGCTATATTTTATAAGATTTCCAGTATTTACATTAAATGCATTTTCAAAACATTTAACTCGACTTTCATATATTGTTTTGACGGTAGTCCATTTATGAACTTCTCGTTGTATTGTGTAAGACTTCATTAAATATTAGGTTTTCCTTGTCTCGATGGAAATATTGAAAGCCCATTTTTATTATGGGATAAAATATATCACTTTAGTAATAAAAAGTTATATATTTTTTTTTTTTTGTTTTATAAATCAGTTCATCCAATAATGTTTGTTTTATCTTAAGTCAATATTATTTAAGTTATTTAATACTTACTTTATGAACATCAATAATTATTTTAATTTATTTTAGGTACAATTTTCAATTTTGAATTTTACTGCATTATAAAGTTTCGAATATTATTTATTATTTCATTATGAAATATTTTTTTAATTTTAAAATTGAAATATTAAAATAATGTAAAACCAAAAACATGCTAGTTTGATATCTTATAAATAATATATTACCTATTGAAGATGAAAAAAACACTTAAATAAAAGTGTATTTGTAAAACATCTAGCTTAAATTAATGTATTTATAAAAAAAAGTTATATAGGTATTATTATTCTGGGTAATAACATAAAATATTTATATATACCTAATATACACGATGTTAGGTTTTAAATATAAGAAAAAAAACTGGAAATTGAATTAAAAAAATATATACAATCAAATGATGTTACTTTTGTTTTAGTTGTAAAAATGGTTCAAATAAAGAAGTTGAATACAATAATAATAACTAAAGAAAAATGTTAAAAAAGTTTTACCTTAGATACTAAATAAAAATGTATAAAAATTCTAAAATTGTAAAACTACTTAAAAAAATCCTAGTATTTACCACAATTGAATACTAAATCAATTAATGAACCAAAAAATGTATTATTATTATTAAATATATGAAAATAAGTATATACCTATTACTATAAATATAAAATGTTGTAAAAAAATAGTTAAATTAAGTAAAAGTAAAAAAATAAAAATAACTTTCAACAAAAACTCAGAAATATGGCCTTTGCTATATACATAAAATTAAAATAAAAATGCTATACACATAGTGGATGAAATAAGAGCTTATTATGAATGATTTTATATGTCATAAAAATATAAATCTAAAAACTTAAAGCAGTTTCTTAGTTTTGCAGAGTATTATATAATATTACTATGAAACGTAATAATCAACTTATTATCGTTTTTATTATAGATGACATACCATGGTGAAAATAAATGTTTACATATTTACTTATATATACACAACTTTTCACTCTAAGAATATTCAATATTTGCTCACTTTATCAAAAATGTAAACATATTACAAACTAAATACAAACAACAAACACAAAATTTTCTAAACTTTCAAGAAAACATTCGTATTTACTTTTATTAACATATATTTATCATGTTTTTACTAATGAAACAGATTTTTATTTTTAAATTTCTAAAAATAGCATTTTAAAAAGAATTTGTTTTATATAAGTAATGAGTAGGAATATATTATAGTGAAACAAATATATTCTTTACATTTATATAAACATTATATTTCTATATTTGGTATAAAATATTAATTTTCATAATTTTTATTATTTTTGGTACTTTACTACGCAGATCAAAAATAGTAGTACAATTATCATTTCAATTGAATAAATAGACAATAAAGTCATAGAATAACTTTTCATTTAAAATTCTGAGCAGAGAGAGAAAGATATTGAGTTTAAATGATGATTATTTACTATTATATTTACTACCATATTTATTATATATACAATATACATAAAAACATACATACATGAATACATACAAACATATATACATACACACATATGTAATGATACATATACAAGTTTTTTCTTAAGTCGGTTTCAATTATACCGCTCAGAATCGTATTATCGATTGCAAAGACTTGTCATATACGATTTCAAATAAAAATTCATAATAATAATAATAATAATAATACATTTTGCTTACTGAGGGCCAAAGTAATGATTGACCAGCTCACTTCACCTATATCCTACCATCATTTTTAACATCTTTAAATTGTTAATACTATACGGTATAAAAAAGTCAATTTTGAAAAAGACGGATTTATAATCGTTTCGTTCTGAGTTAGTGATTTAAAGAAATGCATGTTCTACTGCTCACGCGTACACCAAATTATAGGCTACAATTTTAGATAACATCCCGAAATCAGAATATCCCTAATATATATATATATATCCCAATTGTTATAATCTATGAAATATTCAATTTGATATTATACCGTGAAAACGTTATAGGTTATATGACCTATATTTACCTATATTTGATAGAATTTGAACGAAAATAGGCTTTTACGCAAGAAAATGGGATGATAAGGATACTATACAGGGTACGATGATACGTTAGAAGAGGTCTAGGATAGACCGGAAATTGATGAGATACGCCCGGTTTCCTAATAATATTGTGGCAGTCCCATCCATCAGGGATTGGCGGTCACGTTTCTTGCAAATATTTTTAGATAGCAAGGCGACTCGATGGGCAGATGCAGGAGGAGATTTTCAAGGGATACCGGAGAAAACAGTGGGTAGAGAAATGGAGCAAAATACCATATGCCGTGCACTATTCGTCAGTCGCACCAACTATACGCCTTCGTGAAATATATATATATATATCATTATACGTTTGAGCAGATAATGTATTTTTTACTTATTATTTCTTGACGCAGTTGCTTTTACGTATTATATTATATAGTGCGAGATGAGAAGTGGACAAAAACGATGACTTAGACGACAGATTTCCGCACGATTCTTTTACTAAAACTCTTAACCCAATTTAATTTGATTTCTTACACGTTAAACACTCCGAATGTTGGTCACATCGAAATCAAAACCATTGGACGGAAAAACAATCGTGTCACCGGCTGACGTTTCTCCAAAAAATAAATGCCATAATAACTCGTCCATTCAGTATACATTTTAAAAACAACCTCATTTGACCTTATCCTCTGGTAAAAATTCACGTCTATATAAATTAATCAACACGTATATAGTATATAGTATATATTATATATACTCAGTATATATATATATATATATATACATATGAAAAACGTAATTCTTTTGTGTTACACAAAATAACTTTAACCTTCCATAAATATAGATTTTTTTTAATTCAAACACTACTTAGATCGTTTTTCTTTTTGACACGAAATTATATACCAGCATAATTTAAACCTTTTTGGAAGTATAATAATTAATAATAATTATTCTTATATATTCATTCGTATTATAAAAACATATATTATCTATATATAAATGTTCTGTTATATTGCTTTTAACCTGCAGGTACTTTTGATAAATTCGAAATAATTTTTATAATATCAAAAATGTATACATAATATAATTAAATAATTATATAATTATAAAGACATATTTCAGAATAACATACATATTAGGAGTATATTATTTTCTATACAGTTTATCTAGACATTTCTGAAATGATTTATATTTATATAAAATATTTTCAAAATTCTCGTACAGTAAATGTATTCACATGGTATAGTTTATTACATACTTGTCACAAATGAAATTTAATCACAATCTCAGTATACAAAGAGAAAAATGATCTTTCATATATTTTTTTTTTTTTTTTTGATAAATTTTTTTATTAATCTTATTTAAAATGTAAAATAATATTATGTTTGGCACATTTTACTAATTTCGAAATATCATAATAATACGCTTAAAAAAAATAAAAATAATTTCATGTAATTTTTACATTTATTTTGTTCAACTATCAAAATATTTCGTGTAAATATTTGAAATCATAGTAATATACTTGGCCAAGATAAATATGAGTTAGAATAAACAAAAAGCAAAATAAGTAATTATCTAAATAAAATTTTTTTTTTGAAATATTGTTTATGACACATTTCTGTAAAAAGTATATATTTTTATTAAGTTTAATTTTTCTTTTGCGTGACATAGGGACAAAAATAAAAATACTATAATTACAATAATATAATGAAAATTTCTTCTCTTAAATTGTTAATAAAAGAAGTACGGAATATGAAATTTTTCAGTAGAATTTATTAAATTTGGCTATTTTAACAGTCTAATATTGAAGAAGTAAATTATTTTGATAATTTAAAAAAATTAACAAACTAACCTTAGTTTTTAATGGACATTTATTTTTAATTGAGTTTCTTTTTATTTTCAAGAATTTATACGTATTTTGCCTAGTTTTTCCTAATGGCTACAATAAGAATACGAACAATTTTATTTATACCTAGATTTTACTATGCTTTTAGTAAAACTAGTTTTTACACATGATCTCAAAATAAATATTATTTTTAGATAAACAGACAATTTATTTACATTTTTATGAAGTATATGAACAATTATCAGTATCAGTTATAATATCAGTATATTTTCATTTTATCTTATAAGTATAAGAAAAATATATATTTTATACAAAAAAAAAAAAAAATGTTTTTGGTAAATATGATATTTATAAACTATAAACAAATTTTTATTTATTATTAGTACATTGTAAACATTTAAATTTACACAATTATAATTATTATTTTGTTTTTTTTTTTTACAATTACTTGTATCTTATCCTCTAATCCTTGAGTATGTAATGATTACCTAAATTAAATCTTAAAAAAACAAAAAAACAATAATGCAACTGAAGATAGTGATGTACAAAATTTTTACCACAAAATATTGTTCGGTAAACAGCCGAAGGTGGTAGCGGAATATTATTGTGCAATTGAAAATAGCAGTTTACCATGTACTAATAAATAATAACTTTTCTATCATTTTTAAAATATATCATATTATTTACCTAAAACTTTTTTTTTTTTTTATATGAACAGAAAACATTATTTTCCTTAAATATATTTAAATCAAACTAATAAGCAATACCTAATATAACTGTTGGTAGGTACACTTCAATACTATTTAGTATTACTAGACTAAAAAAGTCAATAAATTATCTGTTTATCTAAAAATAAGAATAAAATTAAAGATTTACTCTGAGATTATGTGTAAAAATTTAGTGATATGTAGGTATAAATAAAATTGTTCACATTTTTCTGTAGCTTTTAGTAAAAACTAGATAAACCTAGTAAAATCACATTCTTATAAACACCCTTAGGTGTAATACTTACTAGTTTTTACTAGTAAACTCTGTTAAAACTCATTTCGGGTACTTACCGTAACATACGATATATATATATATATATATATATGATTGTGTTCACGATGACAGAATTTCGATGGTGTGGGAACTATATAAAACGAATAATAATAGCGTAAAGAAATATAAATATAAATAAAATATTAAACAGTTTAACCTTTGTTCCGTCATGAATATAACGGGTCCCGAAAAATTGAAATAAATGATAATAATTTCGTTATTCAATTTTATATACTGTAATAATAATATTATAATAACAATACGCCAAGTGGGCTACACAGCAATATTCAAACATTCCTTTTGTGGAGTGAGGGTCCCGGGCCTTATTTACGTATAAAACCCGTGTAATTATCAAATATTCACTTTTGAATATTATTAATCTCATTAAGTTCTACAGTCGTTCGTTGCTTTGCACAATATTCTGTGTTTCGTGGTTATACTAACTCCAGTAAAAACGTTTATAGTCATTTGAATTCAAAGGGTATACACTATACATAAGTAATTTATACCCTAAAAATAAATTATCAACACAACCACTTTATACTATAGCTATACCACGGAAAATTGACCAAAAAATATTAGGAAGATATTAGTGAAAATTAACAATTTTTTATATTTCTAAAAAGAACAAAATAAAAATACTATTGAATAGATTTTTTTAACGATCGGGTTCAAAAAAATCTCAGGCAAAAGATTTATCATTATGAGTGAAAACTTCATTGATCGAAATAATTATATGAATTATATGTATTAAAAAATAAAAGCCAATAGTTATGACATACGATTAAATATTTTTTAAAAATCAAACAAGATAATAATTATTGAGATAACACCAAAATTAATAAAGGTATTATTACATAACATAACATATTACAACTATAAGCTACTTTTAAATTAGGAGGTTTTTTTTTTTTTTTAATTAAATTAAATGCCTTCTTTTTGTTTGATTTTCTTAAAAAATATTTTAAAAGGAGTCTGGGTTTTGGCAAGTAGTAAGTATCTATACTGATCAATATACAATAATTTATTTTTATATGAACTATATATATATGTGCCATAAAAATACGTGTACCGATATGAGTTATTATAATAATAGGTTTGCGTTACCATTTCAGGGACAACAATTTCATACTACCCGTAAATTAAAACATACCGACACTTCTTTGTCACTTAGTTTTAATTCGAAAATCATTTATATGAATCAAATATTCAAAGACATTTGTCTACATAAACCGAATAAAATTATACAAAGATCGTTGTCCATTGGCGTCTAACTAGTACACCGGTTTGGTTCCAAATTCAGAAGCCCCAAACATTACCCTACATTTCTTACGAATCCCACAAATTTACCATTAAAAAACAAAAAGTCCTGACACATTTTAGATATCAATAATGAATCAAAAATAATCCCCCCCTCAAAATGATAATATCCCAATTTATTTGATAATTTAATCAATTACTATAATATTTTGTAAATCTAAATCTTGAGGATTAATTTTTGATTATCTTCCTTTTGAATAATTCATCGTGTCAAAAAAAGTTATATCCCCTCCCGCTGCAGTAATGGAACCCCTATAAAAGTCAACACGTGGAACGGGTCGATTGACATCTATTTTATGTACGTAATTATTCATCTGTCAACGAAACTGTCAACTGCGCGTCCGAAGGGACCTTCCACCAGTGTCTGCTAAAACAAATATCATACAGTATACAACGTCAGATAAATACGTTGGACTATATTATTTAAATATGACAACCACACAATGTTTCGCGTATGAATCAAATAACAAGCTATAAAAAAATTCCCAAATTTTTCAATGCTAACGTAACGAAAGAATAAGACTTATAGTTATAATTAATTTTGATTGTTATTATGTTATTTGACGCATACATACAATTTGTTGTAAAATAACTACATATTTAAAGGAAGGATTGAGATCCATGAAACCTGCATCGACACGCCCTTGAATCATATTATTGAATGTTAAACGCGAGTATAATCTAACTATTAAACTTGTATAAAAGCTTTAGAACCTTGAAAATCGTTCAGTACCACTGCAAATGTGGTTTTATGAAAAATATAGTGTTAAAAAGGATCTTAAAAATTGTATTAAATAATGGTTTTAATTCAAGTTTCGGTGCTGGATAAAATATATATGTATTTATAAATATGTATATTGATTCACATTATCACAGAATATTATACCTTAATAAGGTTTAAATTATAATAATAATGTGTTGGTATGTTGATCCGAGTCCCTTTGAAGATTATTTAAATATATTTAAACTAAAATTATAATTATAATTTCCGGTTCCGATACTTAAATATCAGTTCGAAACACGTTTATATTAATAATACACCGTCAATGCCTATTTTCGTTATTTTCGGACTTTTTTTTTCTAATTCCTATTTAATATATAATAATTATTGGATCAAACGAATAGCTTCCGTCGGTTACCCGTATTACTTGCCATATTTATTTACTTGAAAATGGTTATTTGAACTACCTACAAAAAAATTTAAAAGATAAATCAATAATGTGTATATATTTTATAACACTTTTATACACATTTTATATATAATAATTTAGTTGTTTCAATCTTATATGTAATACCCAAACTCCAAATAGACAGTTTTTCGTGGAATAGAATACATTATGATTTTCATTTATTCCACTGACCGTTTTCCGACCCGGTAGCCACATGTGTATTTTCTTTTCCGTTTTTATCGTTGTTATGCTTAGGATTTAAAATTTTTCGGTTTTCCGTTCGTCCGTATTTCGACTTTTCTGAAGATGTTTAGGTACACACCGTATACACTCTATATTATCATGCATCCTATAGATCGCATGGAAGAAAACCGTGCGTCATTCACGTGTTCCGCGCCGTCATCATATCACCTCGAACTCCTAAAATCGGATTTTGTGGAAATATCTGAAGATTTTTCGATGCCATGAAGGTAGGATTTGATTTTCCTGGACGTCTTAACGCCTGACTGAATATTTCTTTGTTTACGAAACCGTCACTGTACGACCGGGAAGTTTGATCACTCTGTAAGTATTGCACTCAAGCTGGTTTACTGTAATATTATAGTACTATACAATATAATATGTAGGCATTTATCTTAAAACGGTGTAAAATTTCCATTATTGGCAATGCTAAGTTGAAGTATAAGTACGAGGATTATATAGGTAACAAGTTAATTTTAGTTTTTGAACGTGGCGAGCAATTCGATAGTTTTACAATGATGCATATGATTTTAACAAATGATATAAAAGGATAAAAGATACACGAATGTCAAAGTCGATTAAATATTGTTTAAATTGAATTAATTAATTTATAAAATATATCAAAAATATTATGGATATCAATAAAACGTTGGGAAACACTCCAGGTTTGTTTTGATATGATGCAATTTGAGTATATCTATTTCTAATGTACTCGAATACCTTTTGAAAAATAGATATTTCAAACACAAAAAGTCGACTACCTCTATTTGTTTTTTATGACTACTTTTATTCAGGTACCTATATTTAATTTGTATTAGAAATTGACGTAAAAACGTGACCACCGTTTTACGATATTATTAGTTATATTTACTTGGATTCCAATTTATAATTTAAATGACATACTATTACCTATGCCTATGTATATATATATGACCAGGAAGCAACATTTTTCAATCGGGACTGCTTGTAATTATATATATATATATATATATATATATATATTTATATATTGTTATAGTACGTAGGAGTGCACTGGGACAGTACGCTCGTTTCGAAAACAACACTAAAATTTCCAAATAAAATAGACAAATAATAATTACAGCTATGGGACTTGCGATTTATTATCGACCTGGTCGTAAAATCCAGTATGCGTAAATAACAATAAATATACGAGTGCATTAGTAAAATAATAATATGCGATAATGGGTGGACGAACACCATTAGGTATCGAGCAATTCTGTCGTTCCGAGCCATGAAATATGAATAGGTGTGTAGTAACACGCTGCGTCGAGGGATATATTTTTTTTTTTTATTATCAATCCATTTTACCTTGTATATAATATATCCCGTTAAAACTCCCTATTATATTAAATAACACATAATATATTTTACGTTTAATGCATATTTTGTACTTCTGAATAATTCAAATGTATGTTATTGTTTCAGGTAAGTCAATGTGTTCAAAATTCTTTTAAAATGGTATTTTTCGATCAACAAATGGCCAAGTGGGTACTCGTATAGTACATATACAATAACGCTAAAAATTATCAGTAACATATAAGTATATAGATAAAAGATGATTTTATTAAATACAAGTTAATTAATAAATATAATAAATTACATGAACTAGGTAAAAAAAAAAAAAAAAAAAATCAATTTTGGAATTTTGTATTTTGTTGGAAATTGTGGTTTTCCTTCCGGTACAATTACATTTTTCTAAGAAACAGCAGCATTTTTTACACATCATTAGCATAAATATAACCATGACAAGAAAATTATGAAATAAAAATAGTCCGTATAATGTAAAATATGTGTTTTGAACATTATAAATGAAAACCAAATTAAAATAATAGTATTGTATTTATATCAATATGCTCAATTGATTACATGCTACTCAAAGTTATCTTTATGTCAACAATAAAAGCTATATTATGAAATATATATAAATATTATATAGGTTTAGCTACCAGATTATCATTCAATTTCATAATTATAAACTTTTATCACGCTTTTTTAGTCATGTTAAATGATAACAATTTTCCAATGTAATACAACATATTTCGCAAAAATATTCTAAAAATATCAAAAGTAAATGCATTTAATGTTTAAAATGTCGAAAAAATCAAAATTAAATTAGATTATTTTAAGTAAATATGGTTTATCAAAACAGCCGGAGAGCACATACCCCGTCGATTCTCACATCCACCAATAGATATTCTGTGTCTCAATTTTTACTTATAAAAGAAGTAAAATACATAAAGGTTTTATAAATTGTCGGTTTTCAATATTTTTTTTTGTCCCGCTTTCTTTAGAAAAAAGTTGAAAATACGTCACTCCTGATAAGTATCATTTGCATTGTAATATATCTAAATGTAAGCTATATTTTAGTCTACCAGTAATTAATTATAGTTTAATATGACAGACAATATATTATTACCGTTGATTAAATATACAATATAACATTTAAATTTACATTATGAGTATACAATATTTAATCAATGTTATAACTATAATCGGTGCACGAACTAAGATTATATTGACTGGCAACGACATGACATGTGGGTGGTCGTTTTGCGGTCAGGTTTTGAAAAGGGGTTTCCTAAGTGGGGTGATTTTGTGGACTGGAGCGTATCTAGTATTTTTTTTCAGCACTAAACTAACCAAATCTTTGACGGACATATATAGGATCAGGACTGAGGACATATATAGGACCTAATCTACGGACATATATGATGGTCAGATCATGGGGGAAAACATTCCTTAATGTTTTATTATATTTAGAGATTAAGAATAATATTACAAACTTTATCTAATGAACGGAATTTTTGAATTTTCATCATATTTGGCGAAATTTCGTAAAAATGCACTAATACAAAAAAATGCATGACCAAAGGACGGGGTGGCAATTACCCCCCCCCCTCCCATCAATCCTTTACTGTAGCAGTGCTTCGTATAAATCAACCCCGCTGTAATTTGATTTTAATATTTTGTACAAACGGCGTTCAAATCCAACGAAAGAATAAACAACAATCGTTTTATTCAACTTATTTAAATGTACTGGGATAATACTTTGAATAAAATATACACGATTGTCCACCGCAAAATACATTTTTACATTCATATTCACTTTTGTATTTGAACAATAAAAAATTTAAAATACAGTTTTATTCCATTGCACATTACATATTCACTTGAAATAAATTTCAACTAAATCGTATTCCTTTGCCAATAAAGCATAATGAAAAAAAAAAAAAAAATATGAAAAATATAATGTAAAATTCTGCAGCAGATTAATTTTAGATGAAAATATACAAGGATAATAATGAGTTATCAGCGTTTTAAGATTTTCGTTGATGAAAATGTTTTTAAAAAAATTATAATAAAACTAAAAATATATTTTTCTTAAGTAGGTATAATAGGTACATAATATATAGGTAAAAGCATTGATTAAAAATTATAATAATAATACGAATAAATATAATAAGTATAATAATCATTTATAATCAATGGTAATAGACAGGTAGGTATAAATATCATATTTATATTTATGATCTACCCATTTTGCATTTCTTATTATGCTTATCACGTAGTAATAAAAAGAAAAAAGTTATTGTCAAATAAAAAAAATGCGAATTTCCAATTTACATTATACATTTTTTTGAAATGTTTATTAAATTACAGAAGGTATCATAAATAAAACAATGCACCTGACATTATAAGTACCTATAGTATTTATTTCATTCCGCACAAACTGAAATATATATAAACCTATTGGTATAGGTACGTAAATAATTATTGCTTTTAAATTATGATCGCCCATACTTATTATATTGTAAAATACATTAGACAAAGTGTTTGAACTAAGTCATAATAATAATATTGTTTAACAATTTTATACATAAAAATACGTAAAATTATAATTTTTTACAAGACAATTTTTTTTTCAACTTACATATAACTAATTAATATATTTGTAATTGTAAGAATTGTTACATTTTTGTAATTTTCTTTTGTAATTAATCTAAAATATTATACATTATTGTATATTCACTTTCAATGGATATTAAATTAATCATATTTAAAAGAAAAAAACGATACAAAAGTTTATGTAGAAAATAATATTATTTTTACTATTTTAAATTTTATATGATGTCCTATTACCTGTATATAGGAGTATGTTAGTCGAGAAATATTACTCCGAAACTGATTTAAAACGAAAAGAAAATATACACGTAGGTATATAAAATAGACGCGTCATATGTTCCGTTCTATTCCATCGTACGTATGTAAAATTAATTTTTTTAAATACATCCCCTGACAAAAGAAAATTCGATAAATTTACCAATATCATTGATTTTATGAATCAAACGTTGTCTTTTTAGTGAAGTTTATATAAGACCTAACGGTGGTATAGACAATGTATTATTTCCAGACAAAAAAATAACAATATATTACGTTTTGTACTTTACGTAATAGACGCAAAACCAAATAAACGGATAAAAAAATGTGTACCTAAAAAAAGAAAAAAAAATTCGTTTGAAGAACATACGTAAACATCTACATAATATATATACAGGATTTTTGTATATTTGTGCGGTTATATTACTCAAATTTGAAGATATTTTTAAAAATTTCCCACTTTATTTTACGAAATAGAGGTACCTTTTAGTTTTTAAACGGTTTTTTTCTTTTTTGATATTCATATAAAGATTAAAAAAAATATAACATTTGAAGTTATATGTTTTGTATAGAAAGTAGATATTATACATTAATATATTTAAAAAAAAACTTGTATAAAATAAAGTATAATTTAATGTTTTTTAGTTTTGGAATTTTTTGTTCTAAAAATTATTTTACTTTCTGAAAATCATGTCTTATGTCTAATCAGTAGGGTAATTTTTTAAAAATATGCTATTTAAAAATTAGAATTATCATATGACCGACTTTTTGATTATAATAAAATTAGAGTATTTCTAAGCTAATATTTTTTCAGTATGGTTTAGGTATATTAATAAATATGATATAGGTATGTTTTATGTTTTGCGTGCAAAAATACATTATATATTAGTGAACGTATACAAAACATTAAACACAAGGGTATACAAAATATTACATCCAAAACTAAATTCAAATTTTACCGTGGAACTTTTGTTGGATTTTAAAGTTTTGCACAACTCTTCAAATATAAGATATTCCCGAGGGTCGGAAAACAATGTTTTTGAAGTACAAAAATGCGATTCCGCCGTAATGTGAATTCGTTCATAATGGATTTTTCTGGCATTTGATCAGTCAAAAAACTTTGTTGATTTACATTATACAAATATTACAATAGTCTGTAGGTATAATTTGGTCCGTTGTTATTCAATATTATTCCAGTTTACTAAACATAATGATTACTGATTATATAGCCACAGCCATTTCCCTTAAAAAATAATGTATTGATTGATACTTACTGTTTTGCCAGATGCATTCGAATTGCCACCCAAATACAGATAGTAAATGGACTTTTTTTACTCAAATTTCCTCCCGTATCATATCCATCAATGTATCCAACCATATTATCAATGTAATAATTATATCGATTTACCTAATTACATCCATGACCAAATAACATGGTATGCCAGCAACATGGACAACATTTGAGAACGGTACGAGTTGTCATGGAATAAAATATAATTTATCAATTATGCCACGAAATTCTGACGTCATTCGGCCTTATCTGCAATATTTTCAATATAGTAATATATAAATAAGTTTAATTTGTACATAGTTGAACATCGTTAATCAAAATAAATAGTAGATACCAATAATAATTATGATAAGTGGACCGAGTGACGTAGGCACCATGCGCAGAACTCAGTTGCTGGTATACCATGTTATTTCATCATGATTAAATCCATATATTTTTTAAACCTTGTTTCCAATAATGCACGACGTATATTAAAAATGAGTGACCAAACACGATCACATAAAATTTCAATAAATATATTCATGTAGAAAAAAAATAATACAGTTTAGTATATTGGAATACGCAGAATTTTTCAATGCGAGGGCTTGAAAATAAATAAGTAATCAGTAGACACAAGATTAGACATAAAAGAATAATGTAGATGCTTTTTGAGTGTTATAATAAAATAGGTGCTGTTAAAATTATATAATATAATATATATATATATAGTGGCGTATTTATGGAGAGGGGTACTGAAAATTCAAGTAAATATTATTATATTAATGATTGGTTATCAATATATTTAGATCCATTCACCAGAAAAAAAGTTGACAGTACGTCACTGTATATATACAATGTATAACATTGATAATATGAAACATAAAAAAAGTAGAATTATACTGGCAATTCAGTCTCTTATCCCCCCCCCTCTGCGTACGCCACTGGTTTAGTAAATATACGGAATATACATTTACAAAACTTTAGGAGACCATAGTCTACAAAATCATTAACCAAAATCGATGATTTAACCACCAAAATGTCACAAAAAGTTAATTTAATTGTGGTGAAACAAAAGTCTATTGAAAATTAGAAATTTACAAAAAAATATATCAATTAAAGAATAAAAATACATATTTTACTTTTAATCAAAATATAAATTTATCGTTCCATAGTTATAAAAATTACTGCATGCTATATTAAATAATAATATAATTAATTTCTGCTACTGAAGTATAAAATATCAATTATAGATTATCGATTTTTATTCTAACTTTTATCGGAGGCAATTCGAGTATAAAATGTTAAATTACCTGATGCTGGAGGCAATTCAAGCGATAGATAATTTTTAAAACGGGGGGCAATTCCAATAGTTTTGTCTAGGTCCCAAAATATTGGATGCTTAAATAATCGCAAATTTTAGTCATTGAAAATACTAGTTGGTATTTATATATTTTAATTTAAAATTATATTATATATTATTATTATTAAGGTAATTAAAAAGAAGAATCAAAGATAAAAATAAATAAAAAAATCTCAATTATTGTTTAATATTATTATATTTTTATTTATATTATAATAGTATTGGTAAATAGTAAAAAATTAATTTCGAAAATAATATGGAAAATAATTTATTTTAGATTAACTTTTTTAATTATATTTCTTTATCATTTTATTATAAGTTGTGCGTATGTAACATCGTAGTCACTGTAAGATAACTATGGTACCTACTTATAGCAGTACAAAATCAATATTTGTCTGTAATGAATTATTTCCTAAAATATTTTTTCTACTCAATCCTCGATCGTCACCGTGCTGGGTAGTTTATTATAATAGGCGTAAAAATGAACGATTATAGCCGACGTCGGAAGCTGGAAATCACTTTCACCTTGCCAAGTGCCAACTTACCAAGTACCAGCTGAACTTGTAAATTGAAAACAAAAAAGTTTAGACACTTTATATCCCTGTTAAGTCCATTCGTCCATCCTTCTGTCAATTGTTACTTGTACATAGTTAGGATTGTTGATTCGATTACTAGAGAGATGCCTAGATATTATTCGTTTTGTTTTACGATTATAATGTTAAATACATTTAGAAACCAGAAATTTAACTCACTCGCACAGTGGACTTTTCTAACTTATTATATAATAATATATATAATAGTAGGTATACTTTTTTTCCCCCAAATACATATCTATTTTAAATAAATATATTTATTATAATATATAATATGTTTTTAATTTAACATAAATTAAGTCAATCATCTGTCCGTCTGTCCATCCATCCGTTCATAGTTATTAATATATAGTTACAATTGTTAATTTCGTTAGTAGGAAGATTGATATTATTCGTATTATTTTATATTTTTGGATTATTGTCTAAAATACGTTTAGAAACCAAAAATTTAACACGTTCGAATTTCTACTTCGATTTTATTTTCATATATAAATAAGATTCAGTTTCAATAGTTACCCAGTTATTCATTTTTTTTTTTTGTTATTGATCAATAATTTGCCTTACCGATTGTTTTACTTCGCTTATTATTTGCTCGATATTCTTTCAATGTATTTGGAATGTAAATACTTCTAGCTTTACCATACGTGTCTTATGTAATTTTTAAGTCATTTCACAATATTTAGCTAAATAAATATGCATACTTGGGATTTATTTATAAATGTTTTCTTTAGAATTCTTTCTTTAAAAAGATTTGCATGAGTTTGTATTTCAAAATGTTTAAAGGGGCACAAAACACACAAACACAAAAAAAAAAAGTTTTTTTTTTAAATTCTAAGACAAATGGTTTAGGTTTCAGGTGTCACAATATGGAATAAATTATGAGAAATTGAAAAAAGCCTTGTGACGTCATCGGGCTCAGCTTGTCGTAATTGCGTTAAATCTTACTCGTGTAAACATTACTCACTTCTCACTATAATGTATCTTATATGTTTTTTCACACTGAAGACGATTCTGGAACCAGAATTTTAATATAGTATTTAGTTTATTTTATATATTTAAAAACCTATAAGGGTAATTTTCATTAAGCACGTCTCTGTAACCGCACGATACGTCGCGAAGTGGTGATATACATACTGGTTTTACGCGACACGTGACGACATACTCGTATTCTAGATATTATAAAACACAATAATAACAATATTATTTAACCATGGTATGATCTGTATGGTCTGTCTGGATTCTGGAATACGTTAGGTGTCCTTGATTTACGAGTACTTTTTTTTTTTTTTTTTGGAACCAATAGTTTAAGATATACTGATGGTACAACATTTTTTTTTTGAAATATATTTCTTTTGAATTGGCCATACGTTTTTTTTTTTTAGTATAAGTAGGTACACGATTCGTCGAAATCGGTTTCCAAAAAATGTTTATTTGCAAATTCTTGCATTTTGTCCGGGTTGAAATTGTTTTTTTTTTACAAAATGATAACCAAAATGAAAATCGTTTAGGCGATCTTTCTCTATTAGGGAAACGATGTCCATTTCATTCACTGCATCCAAAAACACTACACATCGGCACTGTGTTATTATAATTACATATTAAATAAATAATTGAACAACACGTCAATATGTCAACACTTCGAGTGGCATAAATATAAAATATGATAATTACCTAATGTGCTTCTTCCTAAACACAATGATCAAATTTATATTTATGGAAATATGTAGAATTAGATAACATCGTGTCTACACCATATAAATATAAATATTGGTAAATTTTACTAGTGATAAAAGTGGAGCGCACTAATTTTTTACACCAATTAATTTAACCAAATTATCCAAAGAGTAGGTAACTACTAATTAAAGTAAGTAACGTATTGTTTACTAGCCATCATGCTACTTATCATAATAAGTAATTGTTTATTTTGTTTGTAAACAAATTTGTCACTATTGATAATAAACAATCATCATTTTCACAAAAAATATAAAATTTGATAAAATTCTATTTAGCTATTTTTTTTTATTAAAATATGTGTTCAGTGATATTCATGAAAATCATGGATTTAAAAAAAATTTAATAAAAAAAAAAAAAAAACTTTGTGATAACTGATTGAATTTGTATAATATACAAACTTCAGAAATACGTGTGCAAAAATATAAGAACCAGCTTACATATAATGCGATGTATATGAATATTTAATATGTATTTTTAGCTTAGAAAGTGACTACAACGGAAAAACCACGCGAACAAATTATAATGTTATGGCATGATACTATCAGTTCTTCATTTATAATAACAGCCAGACATAAGTATATTATATTTCGTCCATTTTAAAATTACCACAGAATAATGATATTATAGCATTCCTGGAACATAATATGTTTTTGAAAAACAATTTTTTTTTATTTTTTTTTTGGGGGGGGGTCGTTATCGGCCTCTAAAGACCATCCCATCATACATCCAGCCTTCCATCCGTCTCGGTCAGTTGCTCGTGCCTCCCAGTCAGCTCCTCCCCTTAGCTCTTCCACATCATTTTTCACTACATCATCCCACCTCATTCTCGGTTTTCCAATGGAATTTTTCCTGTTGGGTTCTTCTTTAGTACTATCCGGAGTAATATGTTTTAGTTTCTCCAGACGTGCCCTGCCCATATTGTAGTTTCTTATGTCTGATTACTTCAACAATGTTTGGTTTTTAATAAAGTGATTCTAATTCCTCGTTATTTCTAATTCTTCAATCATTGGTTATACTGACCTTCACAGGTCCGAAAATTTTTGTCAGGATTTTTCTTTCAAAAATGAGAAGTTTGCTCTCGTCGGTTTTCCGGATTGCCCAAATCTCTGCTCCATATGTAACTATCGGTCTAATAAGAGTAGTGCATAGCTGTTTTATTAAATTTCTTGACAGGGATCGAGCTCCTAACAGCTTCACTAGTCCAAAAAAACATTTGTTTCCAGCCTGGATCCTCGCTTCTATGTCCTTTGCTGTTTCGTTGTTTTCTGTTAGAATCGCCCAGGTACTTAAACTGATTCTATCAAAATTGTAATGATCTATACTTAAGGAGAGTCTTAATCTTGTGTTGTTCTGTCTCCTTACAAACAAATTTATCTTTGATATAGGTTGATATTTAATTTGAACCAATAAAAAAATTTTTTTTAAAAAAAAATAAGAAATCACGTCATTTGAAATATCACTAGTTAACGTCATATTACTCATCATATCACGCGTCATGTTACGAGAGGTCGACGGAGACCCTACTCTGACACTAAAATCCTCAGTTTCTCACTCCTCACTCTTATACTTCTTCCTTAATATATATCCTCAATTAAATTCATATAAACCAAAGGGTGATCTTTTCTTTAATCAATAAATGTATTATGTTTCAATAAAAACAGTTTTGTTGTCACACAAATATATATAAATATTCATATATATATATATAATATAAATATATATATATAATAGTCATATTATATTGTAGGCTGTAATTTATCTATAGTTTCAACCCTATTTTTTTACATAATTTTACATTTTATAAATTAAATAATATTTATTTTCGAATCATATTATAGAATATGCACAATTTTTAAAAACATGCCTACAAAAATATTTTATAATAATTTAGTCAAATTATGGACTTAAAAATGTAATAATGTTCATAATATTATTATCATGTAAAAATATGTATTTATTATTGATATTCTTTCACTTAGACATTTCTATATACATGAAGTTTTTCCGTCCTGGGAGCAATCTTCATAGGTGATATTTTTTTCGTTTTGAAAATGTCACTGTATGCAGTGCAATCAATTTTTCCAATTTCTTCATTTAATAAACATATGTAAGAGATAGAGTGAAAAAATAGCTGAATAAATAGTATATTTTTATTTAAAATCAAAAATGTAATAAGTAAAGAAAATTAGATTATTAAAAATATTCAGAATTCCATATTATATTTAAAAGTATATAATTTCTTACTCTTTTACGTAGGTAGTTTATGTTTGTTATACACTAAATATTAAATATAATGAAAATGGAAACACTCAATCTAATATAATTAATATTAATAGGTAAAATCCATTTTATAATATATAACTATCGTTAATTTTATTAGCATACGAATGTAAATTGAACAAAAATAAATAAATATATATATATATATTTTTTTTTTTTATAAAAAATTAGAATTGAACAAAATAAAAAATATATTTTTTAGAATAAAAAAATGATTTGTTACGATATTTGTATACAATTATAAATTACTTAAGAAATTAACAGCGTGAGTGCAATGTAAAGTCGGCTAGCATTAGTTCAGTGCTTTTCGTGTTATTAGATCGTTTGTCTATTTTCGCAAAGGTCACGTAATGGTTTGGGTAATAGTAATAATGAGTACAATAATGACAGTTTGTACTGAGAAAAGTATTTATAACGCATATAAACGACTTCCGGTCAATCGCTTTAGACGGATTTTATTATATAAATACGAATTAAAACACATCTGAACCATTGTACTCTTTCATTTTTCCCAATAAACTTGCAGGTTCCAACTGACCCAAGTAATGCATTTTGTAATCAAACACTCAATGCGAGAATTCTTTGTCCTTCGACTAATCATTATTTATCTCATTTAACTTTGTCTAACATCAGTTTACTATCATACTTACAGACACTTTTAGATAGATAGTATAATTATTTTTAAATAATGTATGGTATAGTAGGAGAAAGAAGAGAATATCTACATCTTCCAATATGACGACAATCACCACAACCATCACTGCAGAAACTCGTATCTTCTATTTATTATCAACAGCCATGAAAAAAACCAACCATTATAGTAACTCGAAACATTTCATTCAACTCTTTTCATCAGAGCCTGTTGTATATTATGTTTGATGTGTATACTGTATACATATATATATATAATGTGTAACATAATAATGTATATACATACATATGGACGTAACCGCGGTCGGGCGAGTGGTGTGGCAGGTTCAATCAATATATACCCTTCACCCAGCTACTACCACTGTACACTTCCCGTCGTTACAGTGGTAAAGGTGGTTGCCGAGAAGAGAGAAACGGTTACCACGGTAACGCGTATATGCCGGTGAGAGAAGAGCACGCGGGTAATGGTGTACTATATATACCCAGAGGTAGCGTAGCGGGACGGTGGGGAACGACTGTTGATGTCCGGGGTAGTCAGCCGCTGGTATCAGATGTTCAATTGGATTTTTCTTTTCTCTTCCAAGATGCCCACCAACCGAAACTGGGTCGCGTGGTGATAGTACGTCGACCGCCTGATGGGCATACCGAAAACCACGTGGGTAAAGCGTGCGTCGTCGTTAAGACGAACCCTCGCAAAAAGGATGTTCAAACAATATATCAAAGAGCCTAATATGTACCAATATGATATTTAAATCAACTGAAAGCGAAATATAAAATTTACCCTTCACCGGCTAATCAGTAAGCCATAAAGCTTATTATATACGCGTGGTTCACTACCATGCACAGAAACGATCAATATTTCTGTTTCACCACGATAGGCCTATACATTATGCATAGTCGTTGAATATATATATATATAAGGCCGTGCTTAAATCATTATGTAAAATAATTATTAGGGTATTATTGACAAATATTTTTAAAATGCACTAAAATTATCATAGTATAATAGCATCAATGCTTAATATGATTGTTGAAATAGATACTTTTAAAAATTAAGCAAATTATATTTCAAAAATTGGTTAGTATTTAAAATATCTATCTAAATATAAGTCATGGAAGTTGATCTTAAAACATGATAGTGCACTATTACTCAGTTAGACAAAACGTTAACGAAAAATGATTCTGAGCAATGTTGATCCTAATAAATATAAAAACGATTTACTACAGTATTAAAAATACATTTACGATATAGTAAATAAATATAGGTACTATATGTATATTGTGGATTTAGTATCTATATCAGTCAAATAATTATAACAGGTTTAATGTTTTTAATATATTTATTTTTCAAACTATAACAGAATACAAAAATCTAAATATTATCATTATGAGTTGCAGGTTGTAATTTTATGAGTGTAGAAATAATAAATATCACGAAATAACGTTTTTAAATACGTACTATTACTAGTGTAAAATATAATAAAGAATAAGCTAAGATGCTACATAATATTAAATTTTCAAATTTTAACATCTAAAGAACATAAAATCATAAATATTATTATTTAGTGGTATAAATCAATATATCAATATAGACATTTCCATCAATAGTACGTATAAACTTTGGATAAAAATTCACAAAAATTTAATAACATAAATACATAATATTACATATACACAGTTATGGTAGATATTTTGTGCCAATTTAATTTTTGAAAGATATTACATTATTATTTTAAGTTATAAAAAATATCGAAAATTCAATTCAATTAACAATATAATATATTAAAAAAAAAAAAAAAAATTCCGTTTTTTATACTTAGCAAAACTACTGAGAAAATCAAAAATTAAATTATTAAAGAATAAATATATGACAATAGATACGTTTAAAATTTAATATAAGCCTTGATCGATCAGAAAGTTCAACTTATTGACACGAAAGTGTGTTCGAGGGATGATGGCTTAACTAAACAGACAGATAGCAAGTAATTGTATTTGATAGAAATTGTTGTCCTCTGTATTATATTTGAAGCAATTTCATTTTCAATTTTATATCAATAAAATATCGTAACATGAAGTGAAATAATTGAATTTTTTATTTAAACGTCTATATATATATATATATATATAGGTATAGGTATATATTATTATATTAATCATTAGATTATACATTTTCAATTTAAATTAATTAATGCTACCTTTTTATAAAATTTACATGAAAAATGTGCTTGAAAATACTAAAGAACTTAGAAATATCCGGATAGTCTTGAATTTTTTGATACATAATTAATATATGTAGTCGAATAAAAGAAATATGTACAATAATATACTTTGACGCCAAATATTTATAAATTTTGTTATTTCAATTATAATTCGTTCCCGTGACTTAAACTTATCAATTCAGTATAGGGTATATAGAACATATATTAATTGTCAAAATATAATAACTAATTTATTTTCATTAAAAAAAATATGGATAAATTAAATGTCATATGATACTATTATCGAAAAAAAAATAATACATTTTACAACGGGTCGGATATATTACACATATCTATATGTAGGCACATATACAACGTTATTATATCATTTGTTTTAAATTATTTTAAATACATATAATTGTATTCTTCTTATTAGTTTTCCTTATAAAATAATTATGTCTAATAATAAGTTTAAATAATTTAATATTCACATTAAATATAATACTGCTAAAGGTATAAAAAATTAATCGTAGCTAATATCCGAATATTTTACAAAGAATATGACAACCAAATATTTGTTGAAAAAAAATATAAACAATTTATAATGAAACAGTGTTCTGATTAAAATTTTAAATATCATCATGTAAATATCCACATAACATATTATAACTTTCTCCTATAAAAAAATAAAATGAAAATTGAGAGACAATTTTCAGTCTGTAAATCTTTTGTAAAAAAAATGTATATTAGGAATTGAACAAGTACAATATAAATATATATGATTACAACTAATTTGCTTTCATTGATATTTTTGACGACTATAAATAATATATTTTAACAGTATTATGCTTACCAATACATATTATAACTTTCTCCTATAAAAGAAAAAATATAAAATTGAGAGACAATTTTCAGTCTGTAAATCTTTTGTAAAAAAAATGTATATTAGGAATTGAAAAAATACCTACAATATAAATATATATAATTACAACTAATTTGCTTTCATTGATATTTTTGACGACTATAAATATTATATTTTAACAGTATTATGGTTACCAATTTATTATTTTCAAATTAATTTCAATAAGAAATAGGCAAATAGAAGTAACCACTTCAAAGTTAAGATTAATCATTACAATATCAATATTATAAAAAAGTTATTTTCATTACTCGAATATGAAAGAAACATTCGTTCAATTATTATTGTGATGGGTAATAGATATTAATTAAAATAGTTTGGAAGCATAAAAAATCGAAATTGTTTGTATCAATTATACACTTCATCAAGTTTTCTTTGCACTCCAGTCCAAAACTATTAATTTTAAATGTCATGCGTTTATTTTAGAAGCAAAGCTACAAAGGTAATTTTATAGTCATTTTGATAGTTAAAGTAAATGAGGAAAAATAGTGAAAAAAATATGTGTTGATGTAAAATTAGCAGGTGTCACACTAGTTGACATGGACGAATATAATTTTAGATCATATAAATCGTCGCGGCCCGAACAAAATATGTATTTTCGTCCACCTCTGAACTTTTTTTTTCAAATCGTCTAATATTCCTTTGTAAATTATTAAAAATTTAACTTAAAAATGAAATTGTTTCAATGAAAAAAAGTAATATAAATCGATTTGGGCGATAACTATTCAGTATTCAATATATAAATATTCAATAAATTAATACTACAACCCGTATAAATTAAATTTGTATTTATTTTATATTTTGACGTAATATAATAAATTATTAGTCACATTTATTTTAGATGAATACGTATTGTAGGTTGTGTCTATATACTAGTAAATGTAAATTATATGTTTTTTTTCAGGCAAACGAAACATAAATACAAAATATGTTTGTCAAATTAAAAATTAAATCATTTTCAATCATTAACAAAATTTCCGCCATACGTAAAATAACTGAAAATATTTTATGGAATTTTCTTGTTTTATAAATAATTAACAAAACTGTTTGTAACTTTTAGGAAGTTATTATTTGTACGTTTTGACTTCCGGGATTAATAAATACATATTGTGATCATGTTTCACTGTAAACCGGAGATTATACATAATGTATATGTGGTAATTATAGGTATATATGGATTCATTTTCAGCTTGTTTTGGTGAAATTTTTAAATAACATCATATAATTGAAATACTGTTTACGGGTATTTCGGTTGTATGGATGTATAACCCATTCCAATATTGTTATATGAAATATTATTTACTCCTGACTATTAATTAAATAAGTAATAATATTACATATTTTTTTTTGTAATCATAAATCATTTTTATATTATATTATAACTCAATTGCACATCAAGTAATATTCTCCAATATTATTTATGCTATTATATTATGAAGACTCTGGAAAAAACGCATAAAAGTTATCTCGGCAAACCATATTTATCACAATGTTCCTTTCTGAATATAAGACGGATAGTTTGGAATTTTATGGCTTTTGTATTACATATATAATACATACGTATATAAGTATATTTATATGTAATAATATGTATACATAAACTTGTATAAAAATATATTGTCAGTTAAAAGTTTTAATCGTAAGTTTTTTAATAAATTATACGAATCGATGTCTTTAAACTAAATAATGTATTCGAAAAATATGAAAATATAATAAAAATAATTGTTGAATATAGGCACTTATTATATTCCGTAGAATCTACACACAGTAACTTTGTATATTACAACTTATTCAACATAAAATTTAAGAGAATAAAATGTTAAATCACTTTAAACAATATTATTTTATTATTAATTATTGAAGTTCTTATAATCATAGAAACTAATATATATATAATATACATTTTAATTTACATTAAAAATATATATGGAAAATTTAAAAATGATCTACAATTATTTATAAACTTCAAACTTGATCAACCGTATAGATATATTTATATTTTAAATGTTCAAAATATTTTTGAACATATTTTTTATCAACCTGATAAATTTAAAATATGTACCATTGTACCTATCCATATCATAAGTAATATTCCTATACATTTATTTATTTCTATGTATACACGGATACATAGTTCTACAAAACATAAAATAATCTGCAAACGTTATTTTTTTTTTCAAAAATAAAACGATTGAATTTAGTTTTTGGTAAAAATGTACAAACAAAATATACCAATAATATTTCTAACAATAATTAATCAAAAATTATTTCGGGTTATTAAACCAATCTCCTTGGGCGATACATTTTTAATTATACATGTGACTTGTGGTGTTGATAATATTATTACGAAATCTGTTAAAAAGAGAATTTTTATCAAGAAATTTTAAAACAAATGATAAACAAAATGATTTTTAAGACGCATATTCATATAGCATTTATCACGGAATACAGGTGTATATTTAAATATTAAATGTAGATTACAAAATTAATATTAAATTTACCTGTTGAAATTTCGTATAATTACTAGATAAAATTTTATTGGCGTTTTATTTTTTCATTGAATAAACCGTACGGAATATCGTTTTGAAGATATATACACTCTGAATTGCACATGGGTTGTGGACATAGTGTCAACTGGAATATTGAAAATATCTGTGCTGCGTTTTGTTGAAATGTGATTTTATGCGTTCTTCCGATAGTGATCAGGGATCGATTGGACTGCATGTAAGACCGATTTTCCCACGAGATACGTATACACATGAAACGTATAGGCTTTATTTTCATGGGCCGTACGACCATTTGCTATTTCCTTGAGTATACGATTCTGTTATTCGTTACCGTTACTCGCCGAGGAAAACGGAAACAACAGTGCGAGTGTGTCGACCCATCAAAACTAGTTAGGTGCGTTTGTGCATGTTACGTATTATCGAAAAATTTCGACTTGCCCATAAGTTTATCGTTTTGAGGAGACGGCCGATAAATTTCACCCCGGGAATTTCGATACGTAAAATAAATTCACAACCGAAGTAGACTATAATATAGTCTATATAACGACCGCACCGCGGCCGGGCCCAATATAAAATTCCGATTTCGACGGCGCGCATATATAAACAAGCGCGTTCGACGTTCCACTCTCGACATCCGCGTACGAGTTCGTTCGCGGAGTCTCGCGCCGATATCAATATGTACGTGTGATAACGCGCGAGACGCACTTATCCGACGATAAACTTGAAGGGGTTATGTGTGGGCGATGTATATGACGTGTACACGTACGGGCCAGGCAGTTGAAAATCTCTTTGGCGGTTTGTCCCACACCGACTATTATAATAATATGTGCGGTATAGGTACAGGGTGCGGCAGAGCCGACTGACGAGTTTAATGAGCTCATTAGCCTGAGATAAGATAAGAGCAGGCTTTAATTAGTGGTGTATTTTGAAATGTACGGTAATGCCATTTTTAGTCGTAATCATGGTCTGGACAGGTGTACATCGTGGTTTCGTCGTGCGTGCGTATTACGAAAATAATCATTCTGTGATCGCTACACAGAGGGTTTTTCGTATACACTTCGGCATTCCACGTAACGAATCTATTCCTTCTGCTAACACTATTAAATTTTGGATACGGCAATTGGAAGAAACTGGAAGTACCCTAAGTGGACTGGGACATGGAGCACCCAGAACGGTAAGAACCCCCGAAAATGTCCAGTTGGTTAGAGAGTCAATTGAGCAGTCACCAAGACGCTCTGCCCGGAAACACGCGGCAGCTTCCGGAATCTCAGACCGTTCTTTGAGGAGAATTCTTCACGAAGATTTATCATTCCATCCCTATAAATTAATGCTTGTCCAAGAGTTACATGCTACTGACTACGACAACCGCAAAAATCTCTGTCAGGAAATTCTTATGCGAATCCCTCCGACATCAACTTTTTTTCTGTAGCGATGAGGCCAATTTTCATCTTTCTGGAACATGTAGGCTGGCCAGCACGGTCTCCAGATTTAAGCATGTGTGCTTTTTTCCTTTGGGGCCGCCTTAAGGATAAGGTTTTCAGACATCGCCCACATACCATAGAAGATCTTAAACAGAAAATCACCGAGGAAGTCGAATCCATACCAGTCGAAACGTGCCGAAAATCATATGAGAGCTCCAGAGATCGTCTACAACAGTGTATTGATGCTGACGGCCGCCATCTTGGAGATACAATTTTCAAACAATAATTTTTAAAAATGGTATTAAATACTCATTTTAATAAAAAAAAAAAATGTTTTCTCTAAGTTTTACTGTTCGTTTTTTATAACCCTTCAAAACTCGTCAGTCGGCTCTGCCGCACCCTGTACAAAAGAAGCACAGTACGCATATTATATATATATATATATTATTACGCGTGCACAGGGATCCGTGTGTTCCACAGTATTGTACATTGTAATGCGGTGCGGTATACTCGTGGGACGTCTGCTGCAGCATCCGTATCGTACGAACACCGCCGCCCAACTTTCGGTTATTATCTTTCCTATATTTGGGCGTGTGCAAAAGTCGACGACCGAGGTCTCGGAAATTCTCGAAGACGCGAAATAATAAGAGATTATAATATATATTATTTCCTTTCTATATACTCGCCGAGCCCCGGCCCCCGCACAAGTCAAGACGGAACATCGTGTACGATTCGTTTTCCCGTTATAACGTAATATAAAAACGATAATTTTCAATTATACGACTCTGTCGCCGATCGAAAGTCCTAAAAATAATCTCCGACGTTCAATACCTTCTATATATATATATATATATATATATACCTAATACATATTTATTATATTATTGTATAAACACGGGGATGAAAACATTTTTTCGAAAATTTCACGTCACCGATTAACGCACCGATTCGCGATTTCATTATCAATCACTGGCGAAGATTATTAGAATTCAAAATGATAATGATTTTCGTACGAAATACTGTGGGCATACCTACGGGCTTTTGAAACACCTGTATCTCCATTCCGGGATTAATGTGAAATGGAAACGTAAGAAGACTTAATCCGTATACTCAGTATATAAATAATTGTAGTTTTTCTAAAATTCAAGATTTATGGAACAGATAATCTCAAGATTCTAGAAATTCTTTTTAAAAAAAAGTCGTATGATTTAAATCATAAATAATAGTACCTTATATTATCAAATAAAAAAACAATTTTAAACAATTTTAAAAACCACCAAACTATATCGTTTAAAATGCATAAACCAATTTTGTATTTATTTTTTAAAAACATTTTACAGATATTATTTTTACCTTACTTACTAAATTCAAAACAGATTTAACAATTTCACTCACCTTTACGATCCTCTAAAATTTACTTCTTTAAAAATTAAATATTGATTTTTTCAGTTTATTTTAAATTTAACACATAAAAACTAAATAATCAAATAATTATATTGAAATATATGTATAGGAATTGGTACTTTTAACGTATTTCAGTATTTTTAGGCGAATAAATCACAGTTGTCTTTCTATTTTTTCCCATTTTAAATCAGCTGTGAATATTATATTGGTTTGTTACGGATGATTCATGGGCATGAATGATAAATGACTGACTATGACTGCATATAAACTATTTGACCTTCAGTGTGTCGCGCGATGTAAATAATGACTACACTACTTTTTAATTAAGTTTTAATGTTACTTTGGTAATAGTTGTGGGTTTGGAATTTTTTCTATCTTCCATGTACATGTTGTAATAAGATAATACTGAGTTTAATTGAACTTATATCAAATTTTACGTTGGATTACTATGTTTGTATGGTGTGCCTATCTGTTCGGTAATCGTTCACTCTATGCCCCGGAATTGTGTGTTAATTCTTACGTATTATAAGAAATGGTTCATTATTTACAGAATAAAATGTTCAGGACGAATGATTTATTTTGTTAGTCTTATTTTATGATGTGTGGGCTGTACAGGACCATTTAAGTTGCATATTATAATATGGATAGAAAATCAACGTACAGACTAGCGGCGTTGGTGTATTGCATCCCTGCCGTATTTTACGACTATATAAATTGCATCATAGTTTGATTATAAGTATTACTTAGAAGATTCCATGCGAGGAGGTTGGCCGTATAGTCTTCCAAAAACATGGTTTTATTTTGATTTTAAAGTTATTATTAGTTACAATAATTGAGTATAAAAGATAATTTTTAGATATGTATTCGTTAATTATTTATGTAAAAAAAATATATGCTAACGATTTAAATAAAACGGCTTTGACGTATTAAAATCATTTAAACTTTTTTTGTCGTACAGAATTTATTTTTTCGACAATTTAACGGAATTCTATTTTGTTCGTTACTTTGTATTTTAATGTACGTTTCAGAATGACTATGTTTTGAAATAATAATAAAGTTGTAAATATTTGGATGACTAGTTTTGAACATATTATTTAATTTAGAGTAGAATACCTCACAACTATTGTTTGTCTGATTTTTCGTTGTTGCAAATTCAGTCCACAGTTTTGGAGGGTTTTTGTTTTTTATTATTTTATCTTGTTCAATAAAATAATAAGACGCCAAACCGAAAAGAAAAAAATATGTATACTACACTGTATAGATAGTATAGTAGTATTATAATACGTATATTATTCAATAATATTTCTGTACGTATAATAATAAACGTCATATATGACGTATAATAATCCAGTAATTGACAGAATTGTATTTTGGTTCATTTACCTAGACAAATTAACATCGTTTTGTATGAGTGTTGTACAAATATAAACGCTATTGTTATTATAAAACATCATTATTGTGTTTTCAATCAGAAATTTAAAATTATCTGTTTTGACATAATAATTATTGTAATTAACATGATAAATTAGTGCAGGTAGATTTTATAATTTATCCACAATCTATTCTAATGTTCGATATTGCTGTTTGTATATACATGTGCCTTCGCTTTCGACAAAATATTTCTCTGTACGATAATATTATTATTACTTGGAAATGGATGAATTAAAACTTCGTTTTTTAAGATTTTAACGGGTAGTAGATATAAAATAAAATATATTCATTTTTTAATTCCCTATTCTAACAAATAAAAATATATTCAATGATGTTTATGAACAAACGCACAAAATGAACAGAGAAAAATATTTACCCCTCGCGACGGAAACTGTCTGCTGAAAACTGAAGGTTACACAGATTTTTTAACGAAACGTCTTACAGATTGATCCATGTTGAATACAACGTACGGACTCAAAGTTAGTTATATTCAAAAGATATCTACAACTCAAAAATAGTAAACAGCTTCACGTCACCAAGAAAGCCTACACCATTGACATTTGACGTGGATATCACAGTGAAAAACTATAAAATTTTTAACATAAGTGAGTCTATATAACAGGGACACCCAAACATTTTTTGATAAATATCTACTAGAGAATATGTTTTCCTTTGAGTATCGATTTACATAAAAAAATATAAATTTTTTGTTTTTCAGTTCAATAATTAATATCAATTATAATGATTATTAAATAATAAACATAATTTTCTAAATACTAATGAGTGTTTCCCATTACATTATTAAATAATTTTAAAATAAATAAACATTTAATTGCATAGAAAAAAATCTATTTTCCATTCTGTATGAAAATGATGTTTTGTTTTTTTTTTTTTTGTGTACTCGTCACAATTTCATAAAAAAAGTTATAACCTCAATATTAATTTACCTCAATTAATATTGTATTAATTGATACACTGATGACAAATTAACATATCAATGTACGTCATACAAAACGAGACTGTCCATTTAGACATAAAACTATCGGAAATCGTAACTTATATAAATGTACAATAATAAATTCTAACAAATTATATGAATATATAGAATTTACTTTGAAATATACTAAAATTCTATATTCTGAGATTTTTTGGTTCATTTAGATCTATTGGTTGTTCAAATATATAACCGACACATAAAAAAGCATTACGTGATCATAGTTAATTAGGTCAAATGTCACTCAAAAATTGTTTTAATCGCAAAACTGTTAATTGGACAGTGTCCAAAGAAATTAATAAATGTTATTAAAACATTAAAGCTAAATTAAAAAATTTAAAAAAATATTCATTTTAAATTATATATATATTTAAATAATATAATCATCCACGCTATTATTAATTATTATTATTACATAGTAAAATATAAAAATATATAGAATAATATTTTATTATTAGGTACTTACGAAAACGTTATTATTATGGATATACAGTATTTTGTATTTAAAAATGATTGATTTAATAAAAAGGTCGGTAGCTATTATGTAGTTTATATTATAATAAAATATAATAAAATTATGATATAGAATACATATTCATACAATAATTAAACATAATTTACATTAAAAATATGTTTTTGTATCCCAACTCTTTGAAATATACTACACGGAAAATGTTTTTACGAATTCATGGAAAATCGTATTACATTAAGCATTACGTAAAATAATTTTCCAGATCTTCTCTGAGATAATTTCAGACATTGTGATCTTAATCCTATTTTACTTCAAAAATTATAAATATTTTATCAGAAGAGCTGTAAATATTAAATAAGTAATACGTATTTGTTTGAACTTAATATCAAAGAAACTTATAAATATAATTCCAAAATTTCGACATATTTAATATTGTAAAGTACATATAATATTATATTAATATAAATTTGCATATATTTCTAATAATTCTAAGTATTATGATGAGAGTTTTTATATTATAAACTATTACGTTTATGATAAACAAATCAATTTATTATCAAAAATTAAAAAAAAAAACTTTGTAGTTTGTCGTAAAATTTTTATAACTCTAATATCGAGAAAATAATAATAATTTTCAAAAAAATAGTGTATTTTATGTATTTTATTATTGGAATTATTTTATAATGTGTATTAGAATCGTAATTTCTATATACTTCTCAATCTGATATTTATATTATATTATATAATATCAATATTTATAGAAAATACAAACGTCTATTGAGTTACGATATAAAATATAAATCAAATAATATTTATTTAATTTATTTATTTATAACTGAAATTCAAAGAATTATCCACAATATTAGTACAATGACGTAATGAATACTATGCTTTCAGTAGGTATAAATAATTTGTGGGACTCCATATAATTCAGATGTTAATAAGTAACAACTATACAAAAAATATAAAATCATTGAAGAAGTTAATTTTCATTATATTGATTTCAATTAATAAAATATATATATATATCTGCAAGTTTATTCAATTATTTATGCTTAAAAATAATATTAAATGATTGAATAAAATCACAATACAATATATTACGAACAAAATAAAATTAGAAATAATAATTATTATAAGGAAATGTTATTTTATAGGTATGTTTTATATTATAGATACATTTTTTATTAAATTTGTGATCGGTCAATGAATATTTTCCCTCGCTGCACAACTTTTGTAGACTATAATTTACAAGTTTCAACAATATAATTAGATATTCAAAGCTTTGTGTCGTTAAAGTTTTAATTAATTCTTTAGAAAAACAAAGAATGGCGTACAATTTATACTATACGCATCATAAAAAGAGTTCAACAAAATTTGAGATAGATATTAAAAAAATTAACATTTTTTACTGTTTTGCAAACCTGTATATAATAATAATTTTAGGGACTCAAATTGTGTGCAGTAGCACGCATGATTTGTGGATGTATAGAATATTTGTTACTAATTATATATATTATCTTAACAACTATCTTGTTTATCAAATAATTATTTTTACGGTTTTCTGTAAATAAGAACAAAATTACGTATGATAAATGAAATATATTTTCACCGCACAGATTTTAGGATTAAAATGTAATCTTTAAAACCATTTTTACTTAAATACAATACAGAAAAACAATATTTCTTAACATTTTCAAAATTGACGATAATTAATTTTTTAGCGTATATAACTTTTAAACTGATGGTAATTGAAATAATATATTAATAACATCGTTCTACGTTTAAAATAATATACACAATTTTTAGAAAAAACTTGTAAACGGCACGGAGTATTAACACGGAGATATATACAAAACATATGAAATTCAAAATTAATGTGTAGTGTGTACTTTATATATAAAATGTGTCCCGTTTGGAATGAACTATATTTTTTGATTGAATAACTTTGGATTTGAACTCTATTTATAGGGGTAGCTAAGGGATACAGAAATTTTCAAATTTTTAACGCTTCTATGTTCGTGTGCGAAATGCAACTTGCTTTTTTTAATTGATTTTAAATTTTTACGTTTAGTTTAAATTGAACACAATTTTTAAAATAATTTTGAAGAACAAATTGTTATTTTAAATCCTAAAAGTTGAGTTTACAATTTTAAGTGGTTGAAACTCTGTATCTCAGTGCCGTCATTATTGGCCCACGCAAGGTATATATTTGCGTATTTAAAATTAAGTAATTTGGCCAGTTTTTTAAATATTTGGCCTGCTTTTTAATTTTTGTTGGACTGACCTAACTTTTTAAAATTGAAAAAAAGTTGATGACCTTTTTTTTGCTTATTAAAAATAGATGCATGGTTTATACTTTACATGATTAACTTACCTGAAGAAATTTTTCTGTTAAAATCTAATGTTAGAAAAATCAACATTTTTTCCTAAAACAAATATTAACAAAAACCAATTTATTTATTTTCAAAGTGAAATAATTTTATCAAAGTCTGTAATTTATGATACCAAAATATTGAACTTCAATATACTGAATTATTCTAATGTTACAGCCATTAAAAATTGTAAAAATATATTTAAAGGTGAACAAAGGTAGGTGTACATTTTGAATATTTCCTACAGTACCCTCTAGTTATTCCAATAAACATAATAGGTAAACATAATATAAACATAATACAAGGTCACCCTTCAAGTATATTCAAAACGGGACATACTGTAGATTATAATTTTTTGCATAATTTAATTAATTAGATAGATCTTGAATTAATTAGTTTTCTAATGAATTAATTAATATTTATACTTATTTTTTGGAGGGCATGTAATAAAGCCAAAACTGTGCGTGTACAATAGCGAAATACAAAAATGGAAATAAATAAAAACAAATACTAAATTTGTCTTCGCAACAGACCGTGAACACGAGAACTGTGTTTTCCGGAAAAAATTAAAACCCCGTCATACCTTTATGGTTACTGAAAATACCATACCTATACCGCATACACCTAAAAGTAGAAACACATCCTACTCGAGCCTCGTGTACTGTGTACACGTCAAAGTGGTTACCGATGACAATATTGTTTTCTATTATTATATATTACGAATTTTGTATTGTAGCTGCAATCTGGTGGTAAAACGTTCAAATATTTTATAAAACGATCACTCGTGGTATAAACACAGAAACATCGGATCGCTTGCAGTATGAATGAAACGCGCTCTGTGCTTAAAAAAAACTACCTATACCAAAGTTATTGTTTATAGTTAGTAGATATACCTGGTAAATTAAAAACGAAAAATATATTTATGACTGATATTTATGTAATGAGATAAATCTGTACATTTCGTATCAAATTGAATTACAAATATTTGAAAACCCTATTTAATTTAGGTACCTAAATAGTACATGTGCATAGTACACACATTCGAAAGAAGAGTTCTAAGACGAATCTATATGGACCATGTCTTGACCCACGAACCGGATAATGGAGAATACGAACCAATGAGGAGCTCCGAAACCTGTTTCGAAAACCAGGGAAGCCGCAAGGAGAAGGTTAATTGTGGCCTGGGCACGCCTGGAGAAAAAAGGACACAATGATAAAGGCAGTAATTGAGGGGGAACCGACCGGAAAAAGACCGCTAGGCAGACCGCGCCTTAGATGGGAAGGTTGCCTGAAGAAAGACGTTAGAACAGTGGATTCTAAGGAGCAAACTGAAGGGAAGTAGCGGAAAACAGAGAGAGGTGGAGAAATATTTATTGTACGCGATGGTCTTAAAGCCGGAACCCACCCTCCCCCCCTCCACAAAAAAAAAAAAAAAATAGTACACGACTACATATTTACACAGAGGAGACCGAAGTTGGTTGTCATATTTTTATACAGCTATTTATGTTTTACAAATTTACTGTTTTTTTTTTTTTTTTTTTTATTATTTACTGCGAGTGTAATAAGTTTACAATTTAAAACATCTTATATATGAATATCAAAAATTATATTATATATTTAGCAAAAATATGATGTTATATTTTGTTAACTATGTTTGTATAATTAATGTTATAATATAGGTATAAACAGGTCGTGAAAATGTATACCGTTGATAATTACAATATAATTTGATTGAATATACTAAAACGTATAAAAAAAAATATATTCAATTGCTAATGGTATATAATCCATATATATATATGCTGTTTATATTTTGAGTACTTATCCACTGCAATATTTCGGGTTAATTACGGATAATTATAAAAATTTAATCGTGTATTTCACAAATACTGGGCGACGATCGATGTTACACCAATAAATTATAAGTTTTACTATTAGCAATAATAATATAAAAAAAAGTACCTATACCGTATAATTTCAGTTATATTATTTCTATCTAATGCATCGTCGCATAAAATATAATTAATATAATTATTATACCTATTAAGTACCAATATGTTCGATTTTTTCCGGGATGTTGTCGAAAAATGTTTATACCGTTTGATTTTAGATTAGTTTAATCTTAAGGCATACAAATAATTCATAAATATGCTACACCCGAATTTGTTTTCTCTGGCTGACCAACTGAAAATACGGGAAATTTACGTTCGTAATTCTTATCACAGCTTTGTCGTTTCTAATATAAGAATAAATTTACCTATTAGATACCAAATTTATAGTCGATAACCATCATCTATGTCGTATAGCGTCGTTTTGCTTTATAAATCTCATTAATTTAAACGGATTATATTTCTCTGTTAAATTAAAATCTTGTACTATTATAATTTATAATTCATTCAATACGAGTTACGTTAATATTTCAGTTGTATTTATGAATACATGATTATAATTAATAATTGTATATGTAATTTTCTATTTAGTAAAAATTGTAGGTAATAAAAACGTTAAATTATCGGCTTTCGATTATCGAAATATGTTATTTAAATCAATAATTTAATACATAGAATTATTATAATATTAATAACAACAATATAACTGTTTCGTTTGGAAAAAATATTAAAATGTAACATTGATTCACTACGAACAGTATATCACCAGATGGCGCCTTATATTATAAGGTCACAGATGACCTATTCTCATTTCCTCATAATATAATAATCACAACGACATAATATAAAAGTATATATGTTATTGATACTATGTATTTTATAGGTAGAATTTTATTAGTAAATAGTAATACATAAAAAGAAAAATACATATTAATTATTCTGCGTGTTAATATTTTTAAATATTTTTTTCTGAATATAGTTAAATAGGTAAGTACGTCAAGAAGATTCAAACACTAATATTTTTAGTACAACTTTATACAGCGAGTAAAAAAATTTCTATTGTTTGATATATTTATTTCTAATACAATATTTTCTGAATGAAAAATTAAAATTTTAATATTTGCTTTATTATTAGAATATTTTTTATATTTTTTCTAAATCAGTGATAGTTGAATTTTATTATTAAAATAATTTAACATACCTACCATACTTTTATTTTATGAAACTACCTATATCGATCGGCTGTAATAATGATAGTGTTACTAATAGTTATGTTATAATATTATTACAAATTTGTTTTGCTATAACAAATAATAACTATATAAATGTATTAGGTACCTACCTGTAATTGTATTTTGAGTATATTTAGTATAATATTGTGCAAGGATATAATATATAGGTAATGGTGTTTTTACATACCTTAAATATATATTGACAATATAGTATTGTATGACCGATGTTTAAACTACTTTACAGTGGATAAAAACAACCAGCAATCAAATTAGTATGTTTTTTTTTCTAAAATATTTATTAAATATGATTGCTGTTATATTATATATATATATATATATATACACCTACAGTTGAATACATTTTATGTGTATGTACTTACCAATGGAAAAAAATATTTACTGAAAACATCACTATTATTTTATATAATGATAACTTGCAGTGTATCATTATGTATCGCTATATAGTAAATAATAATCTATAAGTATATTAGTAAATAATGAGATTATTAAATTCAAATTGTTATTTAAATTTATATAATAGGTTATTTATATTGTTTAATATAGGTATACATTAATAATAAAATACCAATATTTGTCTGTATATATTAGCTACATATGTCTGGCAAAGTTAATAAATTACAATTTTATTTTTAAAAGCTACGTTAACAAAGTCTCATTGAATTAAATTTTTTGTTTTTTTTTTTTTTTTGCTTATTTTGAATAACATTTTTCAAATTATCAGCTTTTATACATGTACGGGGATAGAAACCGGTTAAAAATCGGGGTTTTAAGTTTTTCGTAATCATATCCAACACCAAGAGTAAAAATCTAAATGCTGTTTACCAAACCGATGATCAAAATCGATTATATTTTTAAGCAGATTTGCGATTTGAAAATCGAAAGTTTATATAGTTTAAACTTTTTATTAATAAGAAAGGGTGATGACAAATTTAAACATTTAAAAATGTAGAATATAATACGTACACAAATAAATTTATGAAAAATATGTCACAAAAATTATTTATACATAGATATATAACATTGCCAATGATAAGAAAATCACTCTGTTTAGTGATAGATATAATTATATTTATATATTTCTAACTCCTCCCCTCTTCATCTGTAGCTATAACTATTTTTTTTTTTTTAATTAGATATCTAATACATTGATCTCAGTAAAATAGTAGATTCTAAATTGTAAACTTTCAACTATAAATTCCTATTCATTTTCACATAAACTTTTGAATGGTCGTATTGTTATCAGATGCTTGGAGTATAGCGTTTTCGCATCTACAGCTGTATAGGTTATTTTCATTAATGACAAAACCGAAAGAGATGTTTTTATTGAACCACCGATCCTAATTTAGAAAGTATAGAAACAGACGCAGATTCCGGGTTAACGAACACAAATTAGAAATTCCACAAAGTGTACTAGAGCTAATGAGTTTTCTCTCTTATACCATTAGAATATGTCCATTGGACTTTTAATGATTTGATATATACAATAGAAGACCTTACATAATCGATTTTACTAGTTATGTATACAATTTACGTATGCAGAAAGATGACAACTTTTATTGCCAATACTTCAGTCCAAACATTAGGGAAGTAATATAATATAATTTGACTTAATTATACATATATAAATAAATAAAATTAATATAAAATAAATAAATGTAATATGGTGGACAATGTATTAATAATAGATACTAAATTTAAAGTTTTCTATGGTTAATATGGTTTTATAAAATAATTTCTTTAGATCATAGTAGGTACAATTTGGTGAGCTAAAAGAGAACTATAAGTATTAATAATTTAGTGGTAGAGATTTTATGATTTTATATATTATTCGTTTTTAGTTTATGCAGTTCAATAAGTTATAATAATGTTATGATTCATAAAATGTAAAATATAGTGAAGAAAATATTATTTCACATGAAAACACATAATATTTTTACTTTGTGGAATATTCAATGCATTACAAAAATATATTTCTAAATATAATTTACTTGTATTTTTTTTTTTTTATACTAATACTATAACTATATAAAATATATTATATATTAATATACATAGGTTGGAAATATTTATAAAATAATAATAATACGTTTTGAACTTTCAGAAATTTCAATTTTATTATGATTGTAATTAGGTATTTTGTACAGGTACTTAAGTACCTTCATACATTATACGCCATATACCTAAATAATATTATTTGAGAAGTAGGTTTTATCTCATAAATCTAACCACATTCCAATGTTTCATCATCATTCTTCACACTGGAGTTGATCAATAATTTATACAATAAAATATTTTTATGGAATTTTAAAACATAAAATAGTATTTATTTTAAATTTTTAATGACTTAATAAACAGAATATTAAATTTTGTATTGAACGAGAATATTAAGGAAATATATATTGACTTTCTTTTTAGAACATCAAACAATTTTAATAGGTTTAATGAAGGATATATATTCGTTATAGGGAAAGAATAATTTATCTTTACAGTATAGATACATTTTGTGTTTTTATTCCGGAACAATTAAACCATCAGTTTTCGTTCAAAACCAGTTGTAATAATTTTTTATTGTCTGGTTTGTTAATATTGTATTGGGAAATGCTAAAAACTGTCGAAAGATTCTACGACCATGTCCGAACCGAGTTTTTAAGTTTTTTTCATTATCATAAGCCGTGACATCCGAAGAATTTCAAAATACCAGCCAATTATACGAGATAACTGCATAATACATATTTATTATTCCCAAAATTAAATTATTTTTTTAAGTACTCGACTATGTTTATATACCTCTTTTTATATTTTTGTCGCTAATATAAATTGCTTTTTTCCACCGACGTAGACATAAAAATAACAATTGTAAAAACCTACGTACAGTAACTTTCCACCTTCATTGCTATTGCCGTCATCAGCCGTGTCCCCAAGAAATAATAAAGGACAGTTCTGGACTTATTATCAATTGTCATATTTTACCTTATCAAGTTAAAAAGTAATATAATATATTATATATATATATATATATACGAGTACACAAAAACCATCAGCTCATTTAGAATCCAATCAAAATCTTTGCGGATGGAATTTAAATATTTTAAAAAATATAAAGTATATAAACATATATAAATAATATTACGTTATGCTAATCAAAGTATCAGATTACATCTAATTTTTAAGAAAATTTGGAAATACTCCAAGGAATGGTTTTGCAGTTTAAATCATGCCCTTACATTTATTTTTACTTATTAAAAAAAAATTAAGTTATAAATATGACGGATAAGCATTCAAACTTTATTTTACAATATATTAAATGCTTTACAAAGTATTTTTGAACACATATATTAAAATATAAACGATGATTATATGATTATACTACAGGATATCCTCGTAAATACAAATTTTTAAAATTTATAAATACTAACTTAATCGAATTCCAAAGCTTGGAAATGGCAGAAGAAAAATTAATGGACCAACAAATTATGATTGTATAGTGCAATTTCCACCATAAATAATAACGCTATTTTTGGACAGATTGACTAAATTTATCTAATTTCATGATTTAACTTCAACATATTTTATTTATATTTCATTTAAAAATACTGTGTTTTACACATCTGAATAATTAAAATGTTATCAGATTTTCTTTTATTTAAAATTGTAATCAATTGTGAGCTGTTTTATTTTAATATCGTATAATTATAATAAAAACATTGTTTTAACGAAGAATATAATAAATGTATATAACATAACTTATCATAAAATATACCATATAATGCCTCTTGAGATTTTAAAAAATTAATTTTAAAATTAACTCTTCTCCTTCTCCTTTGCACACTCTCACAACTATTTAAGGTCGGACAACTTAGTCCATCACATCCATTTATTTCTATCTCCCGCATCTTTTCAACTTACCCCATCTTCTTCATATCACTCGCTATCACATCCCATACCTCTTTTTTGGTATTCCTCACCCCCTCACTCCATCAACATACATTCCCTTTACTAATATTACTGTTTCTGTCTCTATCTCTTTAATACATGCCCGAGCCATCTCAATCGATTCTCCGTCATTTTGTTAACTATCGAAGCTACCTCTTATAAACTCATTCCTTATTTTGTTTTCCCTAGTCACTCAACTCATCCACCTCAACATTCTCATATTTTCTACATTCATTCTCTATTCTATCTTCCTATCTACTACCTATCATTCTGTTAAATACATAATTACAGGTCTCACCATTGTCTTATAAAATTTAATTTTTATAACCTAATAAAAAATCCCACACTAGATCCCCACTCATCTTTATCCCCTGCCCTTTCCTATATCCTCTGTGTTCCTTTAAACCTAAAATCATACTCTATATATTCTGTTTTACTCCTACTAATTCTTAGCTCTTACTTTCAAGAGTTTCTCTCCACTTTTCAAGTCTACCATTTACTTCTCGTATCAGCACTATATCATCTGCAAATCTGCAAACAGCAAGAGTCATCACCTGTATATCCTTTGTTATTTCATCTATTAACAGGGAAAATAAGTATGGACTCACAACCGAACATCGGTGCACACTTCTTGTACCCAACCCCATGTTTTATTATTCTTTTCTTTTTCTTTTTTGTTTGCTGATATTCCTTAGCAATTCTTTTAACACCCTCTGCTACCTTATCACGCATTTCGTTTATATTCTCTTTCATGTTCAACACCCCTGTTTCAATCAGCTTTTTTAGATACTTATTTTTTTTCACCCGTTAGTTTCCACCACCTAATCCACGGTTCTTTATTTATATTTATATTACTCTGTACCCTTTTTTTCCTACACCAAATATCCATAACCTTTGTTGTTTTGAAATACTTTCACCCAGGATTACCTTACAGTTTTTACACTATTTTTTACCTTTTTTTTCACATCAAATAATCATTTTGTGATTTGTTCCTTCCACTATTATAGGTTATATAATGATTTTATTTTTTTTTTTTTTTAAAAAAAGTGTTCACATTTGTTGTTCATACGTTGATGCAAAGTCAAATATTATTTCTCCAACGTTATTTATTTTTCTAAATCCATACCTTCTAAGCACTTTATCATAATCTATTCTATCATAGCCTAGATGTCCATTCATATCCCCACCAATTATAATATCCTCAATTCTTATACTCCTTGTATTACCTCATATATACTTTTCCAGAATTCTTATTTCAAGATTTCTTCACATCCCACTTGTAAAGCATATTCACTTACTATATTTAATATCAAAACCTCTAAAATAACTCCCACCACCATAATTTAGTGATAGGTTTATTATTACTCTATCATTTTTTTTAATCATCTCTACCCATTTCCTTCTAATATTTTCCTTTTTACTCTATCTGTATTCTTTATACTACTACTATTTCCTAAATATATGATTTTATACCACTCTCCAATCTTTTTTACTTCCTTTCCTTTCCACATTATTTTTTGCACACAAGTACACAACATATATTCAGAATTCACTGCCTCAAAATTTCTGTTGACTCTCTGCTCCTGCTTATCAATGTTCCTATATTGTTTCTACGCTCTAACTTTGAATCTATCCTGCGCACACTCACGAGTGAATCTAACCCAGAAAACGTTGATCCTTCCCTACATCGTCAACATCACGGCCGCTAGGTTGACTCGTACATATAAATGAAAGAACTACTACCACAGCCGCTGTCACGCTGGTACTGGTCACCTTATCCATTAGGTTATTCCTACACCCAAGTACGTAATTTCCTCTCACTCATTTTCCCCACGAATATCCGACATGAAAAATTCACCTATATTTTATTTAATACTCTTCACACTTTTTTACAAGTTTTACGCCGGCTCGATACTATACCAATGGTTTAACATTTCTTTGAAATTTAATATATCTGCTAAAAATGTCAATTGAATAAATCAATGCAAGATGTTTATATATATATATATATATAGTATAATATATATTTTATAGTATTATATATTGTATATTATTTCATTGTTATTTTGGTTATTATTATTAATCATAATAATTGTACAAATAGTATTATAATCATCAATAATAATATTTTTAAAATGTAATTATTGTTTGTCTAAATTACATATATTTTTAGACTAATCGTAATCTCATAACTTTTGGAGTAAGTGTTTGTGCGAATTGACTAAAAAATAATCATAAATTTAATTAAACAAAAATCATTTTTATAAAAGTTACTCGTAATACTAATATTTTAATTTTAAATATATATACACTTTAGTATAACACGTTACCATATTACTAATTTATTTCGTATTTTTATTAAAAATTGTCTTTTTATATGACCTAATTTATTTTAAAACCGTAATTTAATTTAAAATATTGCTTTTTAAGAAGAAGTTTTATAATAACATAGTATACCGTTATTTACTAAATATATATATTTATAGAATTATATCGAAAAATTTGAAAACAAATTGAGATTTAATCGAATTATAGATATTTAATAACTTATATATGCAGTGTTGAACATAGATAAATACAATTTTTATCTATATAAAGATAAAGATAAGTCATAATAATATTATTTAGAGAAATATAAATATCACTAAATTATTTTTTTTTATCTAGATTGAAATAAATAAAATAACTTTTTATTTAAATAAAAATCAGATAGAAATATTTCTATACTTTTTATTTTGCTTGTAGAAATTAAAGAAATGAAAATATTTTAATACTTTTCAGACATTATTATTCAATTTATAAACGATATAATACACAGTACCTAAAAAATTACCGTAGTCCTTAACCTAAAAATGCAGGTTTCGTTTTTCTCCATTGTCCATTTTACTCCAAAAAAGGTTTATTTAATTTTCCTCTGCTGACCATAGATAAATAAAATATACTCATTTCGAGTCACTCAGTTTAATCTATAATATTCTTCGATTTTCTGTACAAGTGTAAGACCTCGCAGTGTATACATTATTTGAAATTAAATACTTTTAATATGTATTGGCGAAAAAACATTTGGAGGAAAATGGTATTTTATTTATGGAGGAAATAGTAATTGTTTTTGTTGGAAGAAAATGGTCCGCGTAATTTATAGTTAAAATAATATGTACCAAGTACCCAAATAAGAATACAAATTAATAGTTTCGCCCAGATTCCCTGTAGAATTTAACAGAAAACACATAATATAATATAAATAATGTGTATATATAAAATAGGTACTATTTAACAGTGTTGTGTTACCTACTAAAATGGATTCAGAAAGTCTGAATCGACTATTGATAGCTTAACTTATATATAAACTGAAATTAACAAGGCCTTCTCCGAAAATCAATCGATGATTACACATGGAAGTACAGAATCATATCAAAACTGCATTCAATATTACTGCTAAATGGTGAAATAAAACTGGTTTTATTTTTTCTTCAAGCAAATCCCAAAGCATTTGTTTTATTCAAAATAAAAATTCAATTATACCTGAATTTAAAATAAATGGACTAGAAATACGAAATAAAAATGTCATGTAAATTCTTGGTATAACCCGTCCAGTTCATCTGCGCCTTTGGCGACCGTTATATTTTTAATTTGTAGTAGTTATTAAAATTGCGGAAACACAGATATGTTGCCTACGTACTTTTTTTGAGGTTGTCTCTATGGAACTAAGTAAAAGTAAAATACTGATTACCCAATAATATATCCATAATATTATAAAAGTCGCACATAGTAAATATCACACATTATCAATTAATTTTTTTAAGCCCCTGATGTGGTCAAACATGTGACATCACCGAAGGCGTAGATGAACTGGATGGGTTATATGATATTTGATAAAAAATTGACAAGGGTTCTACGCATAAAAAACTTAAAAAAAAGATACATTACAATGAATAAACATCATAAAAATATTAGCCCATACTACCTGGGGATCAGAAGCCAAATTACTCCTATAATTATATAAATCTTTAATATACGATCCAAATCACAATACGGCGCCGAAATATATGCTTCGGAAAAAAAAACAATACTAAAAACATAACGCAACACTAGCCTTCGATTACCGGCGGACTCCTTTAAATCTAGTCTGGACGAAAGTATCTATGTAATCACCAATGAACTACCACATTGGATCAGAAGAATATAAATTGCTCTTCTTTTTGTATCAAAAATTCTAGAACCAATACCGAGCCATTAATCCATGACCACATAAAATCAATCGTCAACAAGTATCAAATAAACTTTTCAAATATTATTATATACTCTGGAATTTAAAGACCCCTATGGACCAACAAGACAATCATAATTACTAAACTAGCCAAATTAAAAAAAAAATTCAACATCTCCAGAAATTTACTTAAACCATTTTCGGGGATAAATAAACAACTTACACGGATAATATATATGTATATGTATGATGTATACAGATGCATCTAAATGTGACCAAAGAGTTGGTACTTCAATCATTCTTAACAATTGTCCAATCACCATTACCTAACCTACCCATGTTCAGTGTACACTGCCAAAACATTAGCCATTACCACTGTTCTCAAATACAAAAAATCTTATCCTATCAAAATTACCTATTATATTCTTTGCGACTCACTAAGCACCATACCAGCATAAAAAATACTTTCAACCTTAATGAAATATCTACAAAATTAATAATTAAACTGCACAAATTAGAAACCTCCAACAAAAAAATAAAATTTATTTGGATACCAGGGCACTGTGAAATACATGGAACTGAAGAAGCCGATAAACATTCCAAAAAAGCAACAATAGAGACCACTAAACTAAATTTCACTACTTTCATTGACCAAAAGACAATTATAAAAATCGTCGACCCATCTAATATATGGCGAGAACACTGGAGAAATCACATGAAAAAATTACGTGATATATAAACAAAACATATTACAATGGCAATTCTTCCAAAAAAACAAGAAAAGAAGAAATCGTTATTAATCAAATTCGAATCGGACACACTCGATTAACCCATGGCTACCTCATCCAAAACGGAGAGTCCCCAAACTGTCGTAGACGTTTCGTAGCTCTAAAGGTCAAACAATGTATTGACAGAGTGCCTACATTTTCCGGAACTCCGGGAAGAACACCATCTATCGACGAACCTCTACGAAATAGTCGGTCCAGACCCTGACGCCATTAAAAACATCCACATGTTCCTCAAAACGTCCAAATTCGACAAATAGATATATAGGAACCATCACCACTATAACATTGTATTTGTTTATAACATTTATCAATAAAGTATAATAATCTACTGTTTACCATATATTTATATATATATATATATATATATATATACAATATATGTTTGTATATATACACTGAACCAAATATCATTGGTAGAATTAACAATATGCAAAAATCGGATTTCAACAAATTAATATTTGTTGAAATAATAAATTTTTTATTATTTTAATGTATATATTGTTAAATTAATAAAAAAAAATGTGTTTACAATAACAAATTCATTTTGTAAATTTCACAAAATATATTAATTATAATTTAATAAAATTAATTTGTAAAATTAATACAGATTTTATTGCTATAATAAAATATGTTATTAAATTGAATAAATATTCTGTTTAAATTAACTATTTTGATTAACAAATTGGCATTTGTTCTACGAAAAAGAAAGAAAGAAATGAACACAATTTAATTATAATTGCATTGAGATATTTGTTAATTCAAATAAATTGATATTCAATTGCACAAGTTTACCCAAGATAATATATTTTGTTATTTTACTGTTAAATTAACAAATATTTTATTTATAAATTAACAAACATTTTATTGCACGTATATTAACAACCAAAATTTATAAACAAATAATTATTAAATTAATCTATATTTTTATTGAAATCACAGATGAAGTATTTATATAAAAATGTAATGTAAATATACCATGTATCGCTAACGGCTCTTGCTACTGAAGCTTTTTTCTTAAATAAAAATAAAATAAAAAAATAGGTAGATAATTTCATTTCATTACAAGTACCTATTTAATGATAGTATGTATATAGGTACCTCCTACCTATGTTATTGTTTTCCTTCATGGAAGGTGAAACCGGTTTGATTATCTGTTTTTAAAATATTATTATATTTAATACAAAATGCCGGTTTCTATATTATACGGATATACAATATTTATAATATTACCATTGTTATTTTTAATAGTTAACCGTCGAATGTCCAGATAATTTGATGCTACGGGTAGCAATAAAATTATTAGATATATTGTACATATTCGTTTTACCAACCACGCGCAATCGGTCCGAATTTCAAATAACATCATAATATGCTATTTAATATTTACTTACCCGAAATTAACAAATTTAATATTTAAAATAAAAAGACTTTCATATAAATTTAGAAAATAAATTAAATATATACCTACTTATAAACATACCTAAATTTATAACTAAAATTTAATGGAAATCAAAATAATTGAAACAGTATCTATGGATAAATGTATTTAGACGAGTAAAATGTTTATCTCGTATATTTAAATATAAGTTAATAATTTCGACAATTTGTCAATTTTCATCTAGATAAGATAAAAGATAAATGAACATTTATCTAGATGACTTGTCTAGATAAATTTATCCAGATAAGTCTCAATGCACTGTATATATGTGAATATTATCACTCGCACATATATTAAAATGAAAAAAAAAAAATAAACACGAAGAATATATTGATTATCACGATAATTTTACTGACTTTTATTGTGTGACTTGTGAAATATATTGATATAATAATTTTTTCACTGCCGTCCTAAAGTTTGTTACTTACGTCAATATACATATTATATACATTATATAGATACATACACGAAAAAAAATTTATATTTATATTATATACATGAAAATTTATCTGACGACCTCATGTATATATATGTATATATATAAATTTAATCTGAGTATAATAAAGCTCGTCACGAAGTATATGCCATTAAAAAAAAAATTAACTCATATAAACACATGGAAATATGCACAAATACATATTATATATAAATATTATACAATGCGATATCTTACACATTTTTTTTCTCTCGTAAATACCAAACATCACGTCAGGTGGACAAACGTTTGTAATTTAAATGTTTATTTCATTTTTTTCGGGGGAGGTTTTTATCCTCCGACAAATGCTCATACTTTTATATTATATATACGCTTTATTTTTTTTTTTTTGTTTCTTTGCACTATTGTAGTTTTTTTCGCAGACATTATCCGCATCGGAATGTTTTCATGCGTCACACGTTGTTTACATATGGCAAAAAAATACTTATAAAATCACACATTCTAGTGCAGCAGTGTAATTTACATTTTCGCTGTTGTTCGACTCAGTCGAGCGACTATATTCCCTCTCAGCTCTTTGCCGTACGATATTCGGGTATATTATAATAATATATAAAGTACAACTTATACCTATATAAACGAGCTGGATAAAGTAAAAGACTAAAATTTGCAAATTAAGTTACTGCACGCAATTTTAATAAAACGAATAATGAATACATAATGATTGCTTCATATAAAGCCATAAATAATACATCAAATGATGATTTTGTATTTTGTTCGTACATTTCAATGAATATATACTGACAAAATGTAAACTAATGTTTCCAAACAAAAAAAATTATAATTATTGTTCCAGGACATCGTACAGTCTGTTTTTAAAGGTGTTTAATGATATTAAGGTAAATTTAAGAATATTTTAAGAAATATTTAACGATTCAAAAATTGTGTATAGTTTAAATGCATTTTAAAAAGTACCTTTTATCTTATAACTAATAAATGGTCATATATATATATATCAATATCACAGTACGTTTTTTCATTATTGTTTTGTAATATATGACAATATATTTATTCATAATTAATATATAGAGAATTTCTATTGGATCTATAGCTACACAGTTGTCTTACTAAAAATAAAGGTGGTAAATTATGTTGAATGTGGAAATTATTAATATATATGATGTGCCATATTACCTTTGATATAATAATTACTCCCGTCGTCTAATTTAAGGGGAAAAATAAGAAAAAAATAATAATTCCGTGTAGAACTTTAATTATTGAGATTTTGGTTAAACTTAGAACTTAAAAATCCATAGTAAAGTTTCGAAAAAAGAATATTTTCAAGAGCTTAAGGCGAATTTTGAGTTAAATATGGGCCAACAAAGAAGTTATACATCATTTTTGAATTTTAGCTGTAGATCATTTTTCAGACTGTATTTTGCAAAAATATTTGTTAATCCCTCGAAATGATATTAAATTACTTATTTTTAATTTAACAATAAGGAATATAAATTCTAAATTTAACGATGCCGTCAGCATGACATCATTTTCCTATATTTGTCTCATTTATTAGATAATAGATTGAATGAGACAGTAAATATTCAGGTGTGACATCATCTTAACAATGTTTAATCGAAGAATTTTTTTTTTATTACTTTCAATATGAGGGTTACTAAGATATGACTTGAATCAATTCAAAACATTAAAAATTTCAATTTTAAATATATAATGCTAAACGTAGGTATATTGTACATAATAAAATGTAATAGTCTTGCCACACATGTTCAACAAATAGCTGATAAAAAAATTATAACAACTCACTGTATCATTCATCGTGAAGAATTGGTTGCCAATGACATGAACAATATTTGATGAAAAATTCGATTATAATAGGGGGAAACACTTTACTCGTTGGGTAAAATACTGGTGGTGAATACATTAAATTTAAGGATGCAACCCGATTGATCATATAATATTTAAATTTTTAAGCAACAAAAAATGTATGTACATTTTGAATAAAGGTTCAAAATGAATATTCTAACTTGGCAAAGAAATATTAAACATTTTTCAACTACTTAATTATGGAAAACGACATTTTTTACAACGACTGCAATAAAAAATAAAATCGGAAACCTACTGGAAACTTCAACAACTATGATATTTAGTTCAATAAATTATATTAAATCAAGGATTAACCAAATCCTTTCAGAACCGTAATAACTTTACTTAATGTATCTTAATTGTAGTATCTTAATTATTTATTTTTAATGGTAATATAAAATGGTATATAAAAATATACGTCGATTCGTTAAAAAATTGAAGATCTAATTGTGGGGGAGTATTGCTACAAAAAAAGGTTTAGAATCACTGCTTAACAATATACATATATTTAAAATCATTTTTACTTGTGTATCTATATATACCTACATAATAAATAAAATGAAAATTATAATAAAAGTCTTTTGAGAGAGCACTGTAAAAATCATGATCCTTCTTTTGATGTAAAAATTATGTTTCAGAGATAATAATTGCATATATCAATGCGTTGTGCGTACAAAACGAACTTTGTTTCTACATATCAAACATATATAATATGTATGTACAACATACTCTTAAAGAATACTAACTATAGTTCATTAAAAGAAAATTTTTATAAATTATTCTAAATATGTATTTTAGTAATTAGCCACTTATTGATTATCGAAGTATTTAATTATTGAAATATAAAATATGTAGATTCGTCCAAAAACGTTTTTCTTTTTACTTCTCTAGTATACCTCTTCTAAAAATTGTTCATGAGTCGGTGAATTTATAGACATATTTAAGAGACAATCACAATTTATTTTCACATTCATATTGAATTATTTGAAATATTTCACAAAGAGTGAAAATAGTTTCAAATACAAATATTTTTTTCAAGTATTTGAAATAATTTTTACACCGAATTTTTACAATATTGATTATTATTAATACATGATAATATAATCACTGTGATCACTTTAACCACTATAATATTATAGATACGGTAAACAAATGCTATTTTTAAGTTTGATACGAAACGATTAACTATTCCTCTTACATTAAAAACAATATTTATGACGTACCTATAATCTATATTATAAGAAGATATCTACGCCGGGTTGAAAAAAATATTAAGTACACAATTGTTTTCTTCTCCTGGAGTTAAATCAAAAACCGCATTTCATAATTTACATTATTATTATTATTATTATTATTATTATTATTATTATTATTTATTTTATTGACTACGTTATTTGTTATTTTCTGCGATTGCTTTTGGTGAAAAAATGTAATTAGCAAAGACGGAAAAATTGTGTTTACTTACAAGTAGACAACAATAATATATCTAAATGGCTTTTATAAAACGGTAGTTGGGTTTTAAATGGAAATAACGTCAATATATTCATTGCACGGTCGTTATTGGTTTATATAAATATATATTTCATTAATACACAATAAACTCTTCAAATTTAAATAATGGTCTTTGTTAAGATTTAATATTGATCGCTGGTAATAAATAAATATATAATATTTCAATTAGCATTGTTTTTTTTCTATTTCGAGTTCTCATATAGATGCTTTTAAAATACGAAAGAAGTCCGTATGTAATGAGTCCTTTTAAGAAATACCAGACATATTGTATGTACTTTTGAGTATTTTAATTAAATATAACACATCATTAACAATGACTAATAATACACGTGATGTGTATTTCGTAATGTGGTCAAGTACCTACTTTTAGTTGATCGGTTTGCATATATTTATATAATGAAGCTATCACACTGAAACCAAATTATAATAGTTTTTATTTATTTTTAATTAATTTAATATAATTTTTTATTTATCATACAAAATTAGCTTCAGTCAAACAATTTATTCAAAACATTATCGATTTTGAAATTTTAAGGTACTTTTTAAAATGTATTAATTTTCTAATATAGTTTATTAAAGTCTAATTTATTGTACTTGCATAAAATCTATTGGTATTATCAACAATATTGGTTTTACAATAATGATAATTTATTATTTTTTTTTTTTTTTAGGAGTCGAGTAGGAGATTTCGTATAATGAGCACTTTTAATAGAAAATTCATTCTAAACAGTACTTTGATCCAGAGGTCATTTTTTTATTTTTCACGTACTTTTTTTTTTATTACCTTTTATTCAGGGACATTTTCTTTATAAATATATAAAGTTTTGTAAAATAATATATATTTTGACATCATGAAATTTGACAGTCATAGCAATGTATATATTACACAGAGTTCCGCTTAAAATCGTTGTATAGAATGCAATGATTTATCATTTATTTTAAATTTAATATATCCACTATCAGTATCCTACCCGACAAGCGAAACTCTTTCACTCTCTACCTGACGTGTTTTTTTTTTCTTAGAAAATACTCCATATAAATTATGTACAAATCAAAAAAAATTAGAATTCATCCTATTACAATTGACATAACTTATATAGTGAGCAATAAATATTATTAGATAAATGGTAAATTTTAACGGTTTATACTCTTAAGTTTATAGTCTTCACCCACCAAAGCCAAGTATTTTCTATTGCTACTATGACTGGGTAATATAATTTACTTTTAATTTTAAATTGGACTCAAATATATATACATGATTATTACTTGTCATTTATTTTTTAACGAATATTCAAATAATAATTGATAACTATTGTACAATACTTTGATTCATAATTCGAAAAACTATTTTGAATACGTATAATTCATATACAAATACGTAATAGATTTTTTTAATAGATATTCATAAAAATTTTTAGTTTCTAAACATTCATTTAGATACCGACTATTTTTGTTTTCTCTGTCAGTCCGTCTGTTCGGCCGTCTGTTCACAGTTACTATAGTGCATATAGCCACGAGGGACATTGTTAATTTGGTTACTTGGGCGTTAGCTATTTATTTATATCATATATTCGTATCCATTTTGTTATAGTTTTACGTTTCTATACATAAGCACTCAAATGGTTCAGAAATTTAGCGCACTAACATAGTTGGGCTTTCCGAATTCGTATTAACGTGTTCTTCACAAAAGTAAAGATATACTATTTACTATAGGAAATCATGCCTCTACTGCGTATAATGCGTAAATTTTAAATTCGTATATTTTCGTCATACGATACGGATTCCCGATGTGTTTTTCGTTTGAACAGTGAAAAATTGAGTTATGAAAATACGGCATTAGACGCGCGAGATTTTCCGGTTAAAATACGATTTACGAGGATTTAAACTTTTGTCAGCGATATGAAACAACTGCGATATATCAATGGGCGCGGTATACTACCCTTCGCAGTTTGGAACTCGACTGTACTGCACTCTGCGAATACATACTATGCGAATTACATCCGTGTTCGCTCTTTGACATGGAAATTCGGTATAAAAAATCAGATGCAGTCTCGAAAAACTTGATTTTTTTTTTTTTTTTTTTTTTATACACGCACGCATTTATGCGTATATACATATGTATAATGCATATAATATATTACGCGTGTGTGTGTGTGTGTGTGTGTGTGTGTGTGATAAAATACATCCACGTTTGAATCAAATATTTTCCTCTAAACGTGAAAATCGAACGAATAATTCATAAACGCGTACACAAACGTATGATATATACATATATATATATATGTTTTTATAAATAAAAAACATTTATTTATATTTTTATACATAATATATTACGACGAGTATTTTTGTGTGTGTGTGTACTTGTAGCTTTAGTCGATTGCCAATATCGCACTATATTGTCGGACGACCCGTTGTCGTATCAGTATCGGGTAAACGCGTGATTCTTCGACCCGTAAATCCTCGAAAAATCCAAAAACGCGACGCGGTTACCCGTCGTGACTTATCGAGTTTGTCCGGTGTAACGTAACGCGCTGTACGTCACACGTATATACGACGCATTACATGTGTATCAGAACGTCGTTCACTCTCCGTGACCGATCGAAATTTAAACTACCAAAAGGCGGTTGGCGGATAACGCAATCGTAGTGCGTTTCAAATCCCGAAATCTGTTAAAGACCTACGAGCCGAATAATACAATTTTTTTTTTTTTTTTTTTTTTGGATAACGTCATACATCCTCGGATTTTAAGTGATTCGATATATCGAGTGTACACAAGACTAATTGATAAATGCTATAACATTGTTATATAGGTAGTTCTATTCAATATTTTAGTTTAAAAGATACATATATACATATATATATATCAAAAAAAAAAAAAACAAAAAACATTACACTTCTGCTGTATAGGTATTATAGTTTAAATAGTTTTAACTTAACTTGAATTTTCAGGAGTTTAATGTAAAACATTTGAATTTTATGCAATTTTTTTTCCCAATTATTCCAAATAGCTGCTTTGTGAACTTAATTTTGGCGGTAAAATTAACCGATTTGGGTACTAATTTTGTTTAACCAACATTTTGTTTTTTTTTTTTTAAATTTGCGTACATTTAAAGTTTTTTATTTGAAGTAAAAAAAATATACATATGTTACATTCAAATTATGGCACGAGAATGTTATAATTATTTTAAATGAATACTTAAATATATTGAATAGAACAAACGTTATTTCAAATAGTCAAATAGTCATATTATATACATATTAATATACATATATATATAAACGGTTTTATGGAAATTTCCCGAAAAATAAAAATGAAACTAATTATTTTTTTTAAATTAAGACTGAAAATTGTATGTGAATTTCAATGATTCGTTTTTTTAAGTACATTTATGTTGGTATGTAAATTAAAATTTAATGATATTTTTTCTATAAAAATTATCGTAAACTCGGATGGGTTTTAGTTTTATATTATAATTTATAATTTTATGTAATTTTGACCTCATTGATTATTATATAATTTTAAAGTATTTTCAAAAGACGTTAATTATTATTGATTTAAATATTTAGCAATATCCAGAAGAAAACATTACGAGACACGAGGATGTTATAAATGACAGTATAATAATGTCTTTCAAAAATATGTATTTAAATATTTACTTTTAGTTTTGATTTTCTTTACACTGATTATAAGAATATAATTGTCGTTGGACAACTAATAACTATCTATGTAGTTTGACTTATACTCGAAAATTGTAACTCAAAATTAAATTACATAATAACGTATCGGTGGAGTTAAAAAAAAATGGTTAATGTTAAACATTAACAAACAAAATTTTAATATCGTTAAAATGTAGGCACATGTTTTTAATTTGACCATAAAAGATCTATTAGGTACCTGAAATAGGTTCAATTTACAATTACCCAATGTTAATATAAGATTATAGGCTTAAATTGTATCTATGTAATGACTAAGCTAGTTTTAGGTTTCTATAAGCATAAATTTAGATACCTACTTTATATTCCCTTTGTGTTCATCCATTTTATCATTTCTTTATTTAAAATACGTTTAAAGTCCACGAATTTAACATGCTCGCAATGTGAGCTTTCCTAAATTATTTTACTAACAATATCTCGCAAAATGTTTGATTTTGAAATTATATACAATTTCAACAAACAACAACTCTGACATCGACTAAATAAAGTTTGCAACTATCTTGAAAATTGTATATATTAAGTAGGACTATTGTATAATATATAATATTCAGGAATTGTTCTCATGTGAAACAATAATAATTATGTTGAAAATAATGGGTGGATGACGTATACCGACGTCTTTTTAACCGGATACTGGTACCAGATATTTCACAGATGTTTAGTGTGGGCAATATTCTACATATAGACAGAAATTTGGGAGACATTTTGTGAATATGTAAAATATATTATCATGATTATTACTGTGTGTGTGTGTGTGTGTGAGTGAGTGTGTGATCTATGATAATTTTTATCTATCTACCACACGGACGGAAACGTATGTCAAGTAAATCTACACGACGCTTCAGCACTCACCTTATACAGCCCAGATAGATGGAGTAAAGCAATATGAATTTCGAATAATGTGTCCTGACTATTCTCGAGAAAAATGTATGCCAAATTCGAAATGGTTTTTAGTATCATAATCGATAGTATATCAATAATAAATAAAAATTAGAAAATAATGGGAATTTTGGTCAAAACACGGTCGGTAGGCAAACATTCGCCTTAAATTTGTACTCCAATATGTTCATTCTGCAACCTGAACAAGCCCAATAAATTTGACTTTTTTATTTTTATTTTATAAATAGCCTATAAATTACTTAAGTATGTATCAAACCAAACCCTGAAGTTGTAAATTTTAGATTCTGAGCGTAGCGAGGGAACTAGTGGTTGTACAATGATGTTTATTTTTTTCTCTGTTAACAAATTTTCTAACAGAAGGAGTGCTCCGATTTTTCCAAGCTTATACTGTTTCATATAGAAAAATTGTATGTAATTGATACTCTAAATATGTCGTTATTCGATTTTCTTAATTGTTTTTTAATGCGTAAGGAAAAACTACAAAAAATTACGAAAAAAAACTGCAAAAATACGATTTTGTCAAATCGAGATTTTCATTTCTTTGTAATTTCAAAAATAATAACCTTAAAATCTTGAAATTTACATCAAATATGTAATTTAGTTGTATATTGTATATTTACGATATTTAAATTTAGACAAAAAGTTTCTCAATTTTAGGCCATTTATAGATATTATAGGTTTTTAAGACTTTCAAGGTTTTTAAAAGGGGTAATTTTGGGTTTTAAAACCTGAAAATTTTACTTTATATTAAATATATACGTATACCTCGAAAATCTATAGCTACAATTTTTTTTTTTTTTAAATTATTTACATTTTTTCAACAAAATTATAAATGTTGAGATATATATAAATCCAAATAGTTGGTAAAATGAGATCTTTAGACCTGAAAAAAATTTAATATAACGTTAGTCGTGCATAACTAAATAAAAAAAAAAAAAAAAAAAAATCAATGGGAATAAAAAATATGATAATCGTTCATTCTTAAATTGACCACACATTTTTAATTGGTATTGTATATTTATTATTTTCATAAATTAATTTATTCAACTGTATATCATGTGACTACCTAATTCTGAACTTATTGTAATATTACACAATATTATGTTAGTTTTCAATATTAAATGTCCTAAACTGAACACTGAATAAAATATTGAATATATTCCAAGTTATAGTATTAGGTATGTATACCTATATTAAACTGAGCTATTATAAATATATGTATATATTTATATATATTATATTTTAGAATATACATAAGGTCACACTAAATCATATTTATACCTATGTTACTCTTATTATGTAAAGTTAAACATGGGTACAGAGTAAATTACTAACATTAACAGTTATGTGTGTAATACATCGAAGCTTCGCTCAGAATCATTTTATTGAATGCAATGATTTATCATTATCATACTAATTCATGTTTTAAATATCATACGCCAAGAGTTCTCAAAATATTATAATTATACTTGTGCACAAACTTTTTACCAAATTCATTCATTTCAGTTACAATTACAATTTTATAAACTAAAAACTGAATTAATAATAATTCAAATCCAAATATTATTTCACGATTGATAACACAACACGTTATCAGTATGTTTTCACATTTTTTGATGCAATACATTGAATAAAACTTTAAATAATTCTCATGTGACGAATTAATGTGTAGAAAAGATATTAATATATCCAAATTGTTGATAAATTTTTCTTGTTCTAACGAAACCATCGTTGAGTTTATTCCATGATTTATAACGATTTTGTAGGTTAGGATGTAATAATACGTTCATAGCAGTGAGTACTGTAACTAGTTTGAATGTACCTAATAGTACGCTCATGGCAGTAAAAGGGTTAAATTCTATTATTACATTTTATTTAAAAAAAAAAATCAATTCAAATTTTTCTTCTTCCAGTGATTCATTTTATTGCAATTTACACATGTGTAAAATAATCTTGCTATTTTTATGTATTCGATCCATGGGAGTAATCTTGTTAGGTATACGACTTAATATTATGCAATCAACGGCAGCCATCATGCGTGAAGATGATAATAATCGAATTATCTGACGCCCCGCAACTTAATAATATATCCGCACATTTTATATACAGTCTCGGCCAAATGCCTATAGGCTGTATATACATATTGCAAATATTATATATATATATATATGTATATATGTGTGTAATATGTACACTGTATATTTTATACGGTCGAGAACCAACAAAAACGATATACCTATATAATATATGCATAACTTATCTACAACAAGTTACGGAGAGAAGGCTGTGATAAAAGGTTTAAGTTTATTTTAGATTTTGTTTTCATATTTCCTAGGGGATCGATAGAAATAAGCTTTATAAGTAAGTACAGGCCCAATACTTGTAATAAAATTTCCCGTGAGAAATATGTCATACTCTAAACTATATAAAACAATGTTCACAAACTATCATCGTTGAAAGATAAAAAAAATATATCCCATTTCTAAATAAATTTTTAAGTCAAATATAGTATATTCTGATTGAGTGGTTAATAATTATTAGAATATTTTCGAACCTTCTGCTCTCGGTCTTTTTCAACAATACACTCATATATTATGTAAATTATCTGTATCAGACATCAGTTTATGTGTCTCGGGGCACGTCCAGATAGTTGGTGACTTAAATGTATTTTGGGCGAACAAATGGATAAAGCCGTTACGATAACGCTAGAAGAATAACTTAACTTTTAAATTATTAATATAAAATACATAGAGTGCATATAGAAAGTTCTTAGTTCTTAGTTTATAATCTATATAGTAGGTATATTGTATTTAACTCGGGGGAAAAAAGTAAAACATGATTACGTTAATTATTGGTTAAATTTACTGGAAGATTCCAAAAAAAAAACTGACCGAATAATTAATTTGTTAGATTTTACACATTCATTTAAACTAAATTCCAAACGTTTGCTATACACATACATAATAATTCTCAATTCTAAAAACCTAGACCCTATATGCATATCTAATAGCGTTTTCCACCTTTTCAACTGGTACGGTGGGAGATTTTGGAGTTTGTGTCAGTGCAGAATCATTTTAGCTTATATGTGAAACACAAATAGTTGTTAATTGCAACACTGGTAGTTATTATCAAACAACTAAAACCATCTTAAATAGCTAATGTATCAGTTTCGCATCGAGTTGTGTAGATCTTAAAAATAGAACACAAAAACTGGGATAGTGCAAAAATAAACTGGTAAATGGAAAATACCAATAACACTTAATGCATTCTGAGTGCAAAAGTGCAATTTGATAATGCAATAATGCAATTTGCAATACTATAACTTAGTAAATTATTTTATTGAAATTCTCTTTTACACATAATTATTACAATTATAATTTATACAAATATTTAAATATATTAATGTCGTCTTTTTATTAACTATTACATAATTATATGTGTAACTTGTATAGAAATATCCGATTATAAATACTAAGTAATTTAAATAATTTAAATATCATAACACATTGCAATGCAACAAATATAATGTACTTAATATGAATATAGAATATAATATGTCACCACAATATTAGTCATCGTAAGCACTCAGATTCGTAATAAATATCCTGTTAAAATTCTTATAGTCTATGTTAATTTTTTTAGTTAATGTACACTAAATACAAATCTTTGAGCAAATTATTCCAGGAAACAAATAATTTAAAATTCTTCGTGAAACTGACAATATCTCAAGAGGGAAATGTTTTAGTGAGTGTTCTTATTTTCACTAAGCTCATTTTTTTAGAAAAATATTATTTGAAAATTTTTCTAGTGTTTTCACTTCTACTTCGTATATAAAATGTATAAATAGTATATTAGGAGCCTGTGAAAATTCTTTTTAAGAATAAAAAATTAACCTTTTTTATAGCATTAATATATTTGTCTCTATTCACTATTCTCTTCATTCCTTAGTTTTATATTTAGTTGTATTTTGAGCGACTTATAAGATAACGGCTCGAAAATTCCACATTAATTTTATCAATGATGCCGTATAAGATCTATGCACGATATATATAAAATATTTCAGAATGTTAATATACCAAAATTTAAAAAAAAAATGCATACAATTTTCTTTGTATTAGTGTGTATAATATTATGTATGTAATATTTGATAACTGAAAGTTCTATACTGACAGAGGTGTGTAGACCAGAGTGTGGTATTGTTAAAAAAAGGTTTTCTATATCATTTTTGAATAAATTGACAAATTGAAAAGATAAAAAGGCCAATGTGATTATACTAAATTCGAAGACATCGAAATATTTTGCGTTTAATAACCGTGATATACAATTATACTATGAAATTGTTAATAGATATACCTACATTAAAAATATAAAATTAAATTATTCTTATTGTAATATCGTGATAAATTTGGATGATTTTAAAATCGAATTTATTATAAAAAAATCATGTAGGTTCTATTTTTAATTATATTATATGCAGATATTTTAAATTAATTAAAACTCAAAAAATTTAAATGTATTTATTATAAGGTAATCATATAAAAAAAATTAAAAATGAATTATAAAAACCTATATTTTATGCTTATTTGTATATAATGGGTTATAAAATACTCATTTAAATTAGAAACTCGACTGATTATTTTAGAAAAAAAATCCATTAGATATCTATAACCAAGTAAGATTTGAAGTTTGGTTCTTTTGAAAATAAAGCTATATAAGTATATACTTATACATTTATAAGAGTTATTGTATAGAAGAAATAAAAACAAAATCAATTTCAATAAAGTTTTTATGTACGTGACAATTTCTTGACTGTTTTATTATTATTTTACTATCAATGAGTATATTATATTAGTTATCGACTTACTCATACATTTGTCATCGAATAAGATTTAAATCTGCATTTTGTAACGCAATATTTCTCTAAGATATGGCTCACGTATATTTGGCATACATTATGAATGAATTTAATGGTTTTTGAAGACTTCAAAGTATAATACACGTTAAAATTGAATTTTTTTGTATGTTACAACAATATATGAAAGTATATGTGAAAAACTCTTGATTAATTACCAAAAAAACTCGCATATGTTTAGGTATCGTTGAGTATAGGTCCATTATTACATTCTGTTTTTCTATTTGTTATACATACAACGTATCATCATACGTTTTATGAACCTATGTTTTTTAAAAAACTTTAAAATTATTTAAGACAACCTTACGTATTGACCCTCACATATACACAAGTCAAAAGTATTGATTTATTTTCAGTTTCCATTATGAATTTATTATAAAAATTTACTTTTCATAATATTCTTCGAAGAATCATAAAAATAACAACTGAAAATATTAATAAATTCAAGTTCATGCAGTCATTCATATTATAAACATTATATAAGTATATTATTAGCTATTTTGTTTGATCCAATTTAGAAACTTGATATACAGACGGAAATATTTTATTATTAGTACGTAAAAAAAAATATTATATAAAAAATAAAAATATATTTATATATTAATTCTCATTCAGTTTTTATGTAATTTTTAATAAACATCGAAACAATGTAAACTTAAATTAAATTTCTAACATTTATAAAACACAAATTTATTTTAATAAATTTTTAAAATGGAGGCTAGTTTTGGGGTGTCTTCTGAAAAATCAGGGATTTTCAAAATAATAACAACATTTATTACTATTATTTCATTAAAATTTGACATCATAAATAATCATAAATAGTTTTCGAAATATTGTATGAATACAATTGTTTACGTTTTGTTAATTTTTAATGGGTTTTACATTATAATTATAAATATTCACTAAGCATGTACTTATATTTTCATTTAAAATTGCTAACAAATTTGTAGTAGCAAAAATACATAGTTAAGTACGACTAGGTATATAATATGTGAAAATTGTTAGATGTAACAAATTTAAAAAAGTTTGACTTAAATAATGTCAGAAACAAAATTATAGTTGAAGTCACCGAGTGGGTTAAATTTAAATGAGCTAAATATAACGCGAATACACGTAATAAATTATAAAAGACTTACAAAATGTTCTATGATGTTACCTTTCATACAGCTCGAAGTGCGTCAATAATATTCACAATTCCATCAAATACGCGAGCACAAAATTTAACTAATACTATGACATTAATTTTGAATTATTTTTAACTAAAAGTTTAATAAAAATTTCACGGTTCTTGAAAAACCTGCGTAACGAAAATTCGTCCCATTGAATTTGTTACGAAACATTAAAGTGCCATACTCTTAATCCACACACCAGTATATATTATATAATAAGTGTAAACTATAAATGTAGTTTACTAAATATATTTTATTTTTATTATTAAATTTAATTTATATTAAATAAAAAGCATGGAAAAATCAAAAAAAAAAAATGTAAAACTATATAATATTGATTTCATGTAGGGATATTATTATATTAGAAGAAATGGGATTTAAATACAAGTAAACATATGAGATTATTATCCGCATTTATGCTAAATACATTTTTTGATATTAAAAACTACTTATAGAAAATATACAATAACATAATATTTAGTTCTTTCATTCTCGAAAATTATTTTATTTAACTTTTTTTTAATAGGCAATAAATCAAATTTAATATACAAACAAATATTTTTATTCAGATAATTAATTTTAACTTTTAATAAAAATATAATTACCAAGTTACTACAAGTTAGCTACAAGTAGCTACGCTGTACTCATTAGAGATAACGCTTCACAATTCAGTGCATGTATAAATGCAGGACATCAGAGCAACACCTTATCATTTGTTTGTTATCACCCATAAATTTAATTGGAAATTTTCCGTTAAAGTGATAACATGTACTTAAATTTTTACCCGTTATGTTAACAAATAACGAAAATATGTATATCTATTTGAATTTAGAATAATTGATTACCATGTTTATTCTTGAATTTGTTATCTACAATAAAACCAAAACCAAATTATCGAATTTATTTGTTATATATAGACGTAACTAGTTATTATTACATCATGTAGAGTTTTCTAGTAGTGGTCACATAGAATATAATGTTATTCTCAGATTATTAGATGATACAGAAAAAGATCCAATAATATTAAATAACTAAACAGATTATAAAGATAATAGAAATTTACAATATATATTAGCCATAATTTTCTAACATTTGTTTTAATATATTTATGATATTAGTCATAATTTAATAATTTATTTCTTATTATTAGTTTATTCTATGTATTATATTTATTCATTTTCATATTTGTATTCATTTTTAACTTGCATATGATGACTTCAAAACTAGTTGTTACTAATATTTTTTTGAATTTAATTTTTTAGGCTACTTATTATTTTCACTTATGTATGTATATAATATATATATATATATTGTTTTTCATTAAAATATATATCAATTTTTATTATTAATAAATTCAATTAATAAATAACAAATAATAATTTAAAATATTATTTATAGGTATACCTATGTTGATTCTTATATGTTTAAAATTTGAAATGAATATTTTATATTTAAAAAACGTTACTAGAATATTTCAAGGTAATAGCTAATGAATAATAGTGAAAATTTACTTCCTACATGGTATAAAAAACATCTATAGTTAATAAATAATCATTTACAGAATTGAAATCAGATAATTTTATATATGTATAAATTATAATTTGTCCTGCAATTACCTATATTTTTAATAACATTTTATAAATAGGTACATAGTTTATTTATATCAACTTAAAATATAATATAAATATGAAACAATAAATGTATATAATAAATAACATACATCATTGTTAGTGTTATACGTATAGTTATTTATCGATAAACGTGCTTAAATACGTTATATAAGTTATTAAAAAATAAATGTTTATGCTTTTTTTTTTTTCAAATAAATGTTAAAATTTCGTTTATTGTACTGGTGCGGTGTATAATATTATTAAAAAGGCCTTCTGTTCGACGTGTGATATCAAGAAATTACATGTATGTGGATAATGTATCTAACCAGATATTACGTATTGTTGTTGAGTTTTGTATAAAAATATACTACATATATCTACTGCTGATGTTGAAGTATATACGAAATAATTATAATTGTTTTATTGTTTTTAACGATTGCCAAGGCTGGGCGATATCTTTTGTATAGTAAAATAGTGAAATATATACTATATATAATATATGTGATAAGTTAAATGGTATGTTATCACCTTGATATTACTGATATTATCGAAATCAAACTGTTAAAGAGAAAAAATGTAAAACTAATAGATCCATATAATTATATGTTTTCTTTATTCCTTATGGTATGATCGAAACTCGGAATTTTTAACCATAAACAAGTAAATATATAATAAAACATATATTTAGTAGGTATGTAGGATTATATTACGTTTATAAGTGTATATATATACGAATACTCCGTACCTATACTTCTATGGAAAGTGCTATAAACGCCTATAACACTAAAAACAGTAGAAATGAAAACAACTTTTAGAGATATTTATCGAAAAATGATTAACGATACATATATATATATATTTAGATTGTATATGTATGCAGTTGCAGTTGGGTATATAGTTCTATTTACCATTGTATAGTTATTTTTTATTTCTAGACCGTTGCCATAAAAATAATGCGTTTTATAAGTATTTTATTGCTATAATCTATATGGTAGGTATACCTATATAAATGTAATATAATAATGTTCATATATTATACAACGGTTTAGCAATTGGGACGTATAACCATTGTGAGAATATATTTTTTAACCCGTTTTAAACTATATGGCGATGATGAGACGGAAATTCTGGATGTTATCTGGTCGGTATGCTGTCTGTGAATTCGCATTTCCGTGCATCGTTTGCGTACCTACGCCATAAAGCAAACCGTTCCAATCCAACTATGGGCAACTTCTCGTCATCTCGCATCCAGTTGACCATAAGCCATTCCAATACGCTGACCTGGACCACGGTAGTTCGTTTAATGTCAACGAAATCCGCCGACGAAATTCGGGAACGAACGAGGTGTATCTGGCTATCTCTTTGTAATGCATGTCAGTCGAGAAACTTGAGGGGTCGTGTCGGACGATCGTATACCTACGTAATTCTAATTCTAGACCACTCACCCCTCTATTGTCGGTCTCCTCGTGTGCTCCGTGTGCTATCACTCCGGTTCGTATTCTAATCGGACAACCACTTACGGCTGTTGGGAGCTGCTATACAGCTAACATATTATTATTTTAGCGTATCGCACTATTGATCAGTGAGGATTTTTACACGTTTGAGATAAGAAACTCTGGGGAGATCACAAACTCACACCTCGTCGCCCGACCATATAGTAATGTCTATCACGGTCTTGGGGTGCGTTCGAATATTCGGAGTTAGAGTAGAGTAGTGTAGAGTAGAGTAGTGAGTTGGGTAAAGTAGATAAGAATGGAGTAGAGTTTAATCACAAAATAAATTGATATCACAGCAATAAATTGATATCCAAACAATGATAATATCTTTTGATAAGTAACCCGCGAGCACGTTTATAATTTAAAACAAGGATTTTAAGTTTTCTTTATATTAAAAAATGGAACTAGATGATTCAAGAATATTTTTAATTGTAAATGCAATGGGAAAATCATTGAATAATCTACTACAAACAACAAAAAAAAATATACTTTTAAACAATACATTTTAAATTGTTCAGAAGCTGACCAACCCTGATATATAAGTATAATTGATAATACCTGAACACACAGCATTTTCTGACATATCATTGCAGAATGAAGGTTTTTCGGTCTTGTTGCTATATTTTATTGATACTGTTTGTTCAGGCTGTTTATTTTTCAATATATTTAATATTTTTCTTCATCTAATAAAATGTTGAGTAAAAATGTTTACAAATTATAGTTATATAGGTCTTGGTCCAATATATTTTCTAGTTTAATGAAGATATTTCAATAAATATCATGTTATTTCACATGATTTTAGATAATTATATAATTCATCAGGAATGAAAACTTTATGTTCTTGGTTTTTGAACTCTACTGTCACTTGCATGATGAAAAAGACGATGATTTAAAGATGAAAATTTAAAAAGCATGAAAAACAGAAAAAGTAAAAACAGTTATTAACAAAATATTGGTTATGTCCCAGAACATATTCTGTGGTTATATCACTACATTATATAGGCGGGAATATAAATGAAAATTACTTGTTATCTGTATATGATAAGAATAATTATCAGTAGAGTTAAAAGAATCTAGCTATTTCTTTTGGGTAACAAGAGTTAACTCCATTACAACACTAGGTTTTCGAACGGTAACCTTAGAGTTAACACTGATTTCTCGAACGACACGAAATTGACTATATTTGACTCGAGTTAACTAGAGTAGAGTTTTCGAACGCACCCCGTTATGACTATGCAGGTATGATAGTACATTGAACATACGAAGTATACTCTTAATCTATGGTTCTGTGGTAAACTATAGTCTATATCAGCCAGTGGCGTAGGAGAAGGGGGCAGTGCCCCCCAGGTATAAGAAAATTTATACTTTTCCCCCTCAGATAAAATAAACAATCATCATGAATTTAAACATGCATAATTAATTTGTAACATATAATAATAAATTATACTCAAAGGTTACATTTTTGTAATTTATGAATTATTATTATTCTCCTATAATATAGATTTTAATTATAATTTTTTTATATCATGCTGTATTCATATTTTCCACTTACTTATAACACTCTGTATAATAATAGATATAGTACTAGTAAGAACTAAAAAGGGTTATCTCAAAATAATTCTATAAATCATTCAGTCTTATAGGATAATAATTAAGTACCTATCCTATAATAGGATAGAAATATTGTCGTGCATTTTATCAACATCTAAAAATTAATATAGGTACCTACCTATACGAGTTTTTAATTGCCACATCCGAGTCGAACTTTGTTTACTTCCGGCGAAAATATAAAAAAGTACCTACTTTATTTTCATTTTATACTTCATTTGTTTTTATTCTGTTTAAAAAAATATATGTATTGATAAATATGAAAAATATTGTATAAGTATAATACTTATACTATACAATAGTAGAGTTATAGTGCTCAGGTTTTAATTTGTTTTCTCAATATACTGATATTTGTGGAAATCAATAAATAAAATAACTAGTAATAGACTATTGCCGGGTTGTATAAAAAACAGTTCCGTAATAAAGATAAAAATAAAAGAAAATTTTATGAAAATATTAGACAATATTATAGGTAAAGTTCCTCCACCAACATTTTTTTAAACTACTTGTGCCATCTAGTTTTTGTAAGTTTATTATTATTTTAATTTACAACTATTTGTAACCACCACTTCAAAGTAAAAATTAATTTATCTTTTAGGGGGGGGGGGAGAATTTTGTATCCTCTCACACTATCCATATGTTGTTTCAAACAAATATTATTATTTTCCTATTGATTTGTAACTATTTATAACCAACTTTTTATAATTTGTAATCTCATAATATAAATTGTATAAGTTATCCTGATACCCATGGGTAAATAGAGCTAAAAAAATGGTTTTAAAACACCAATTTTTAATTAAATAGGTATAAAAACATACCTACTATAGAAATCTAGAATATATATGTAGATAGAGTATCTACGTATAGAAATATGTGTAACTGTTACAATAATTAGTTAATACAGTTAAAAAATTAAAATGTGATAAGTGTAATATGTAATCTAAGGTCGTATATATAGTAACGTGTAAATTATGTATGTGATTACGTCTTGCATACATAGATTTATTTGTTCTACATGCACTGATACATATTACACATTAGTAAATTACCATATATATTAGATGACGAATTTTATTTTATTTTTTAATTCATTCATTTAAAATTAATTAAAATAAATAAATCCGTACATATGACTTTTTACTGATACTAGACCCTCAATAAAAATCAACAACAACATAATTCCTCGAGAAAATGTCATCAAATATTAAGGTATTTATCTCGATAACAAAATTAAATTGGGTCAATCGCATTAAACTAAAAAGAAAAGCATTTAACCTCAGACTCCATCAACTCGGATATCTTCCTATCAGATATAGGTTTTTATTAGAAGTTTATACAGAATACGTATTTTGTACAAAAAGATAATATTTTGAGTTAGAATTACAGTATTTTTTAAGGATATATATTGTGTAGAATCTATATAGTATTTTTTTTTTTTTTTTTTATGTAATTAAATATTACCTAATGTTATGTGACCGTGTAAGATATATATAGCGATCATGATTTGTATGAATGGGCAGTGTCTTTGTTTTAAGGTGAAGGTGCCTATAATAATATAAAGGTACGTATTGACTTGATTTCGTTTATATTTTATCTTATTTTGTATATATATATATATATATATATATATATTATATTACTTATATACCCATAATATTATAGACTATATTTATAGTCACAATAGTATACAATAGATCTAATCGTAAATATAATCAATGCTATTAGGTACCAACAGCTAAATTTGCGATTAGTGTAGTACGATTGACCTATTGAACTTAATTTTAATATAATATTATGGTATAGGTACGTATAATAAATATTTTATTATTATATCTAAAATAATCTTAATGTTTTACGTGCTTCTGCTAGTTGCTCTTTTTAGCACGAGCATTCACTGTGCAATATGTGTGCAATTAAATTAATACGTTGATTTATGTCTACTAACTAACTAATGAGTATAGTATAATAAATAGTAAACAGTACCTATAGGCTATATATAATAGACATTTTATTAATAAATAAAATATACAATTAAATTTCTATATTACTTATTAATATCTAGCTGTATTTAATTTGTATAATTATACTATATACCCTAGTGAAAATAACCATTATTTGAACAAATTAATGAAGATAAATTATATATGCATATATATAATGTAGAATGATTTTCATTTAAAATTTTCTAAACATAAAAATTAAATTTATTGTAGATATAAGAATTTAAATATTGCTATACTAAATGCATATTATGTTTGTAAAATATATTTCTGTTTTGTTTTTAGTGTTGTAAATGCTATTATTTTACCTAGAGTAATCTCTATTGCCTCTAATTATAGCTAATGAAGTAATGAGTACGTTAATGATAATGTAAATATTAATTATAGTATAATTTTGTGATATGAAGACTAAGAATGTGTTTAAATTCCTCTGTATAATTAACCGTTATAGAATTTTAAATAAAAATATAATTAAATAAACTAAATAATAATATTACTGAATATTTTGTGTAGGTAGTATATAGGTACCTACTCTAAAAATAATACATAAAACCAATAATTGAATATTTTATTTACATTAAATTTGAATATTTATTATAATATAGATTATTTAAATTTAAAATTTTCTAAAAACGTTGTTTTAAACGAATGTTTTTTTTTTATATGTTTTAAACATAATAACCCTACTTCTATTGATTGAAGCGTTTATTTTGTATTTTTTTTAGCTGTGTTATTTATAGTTGAAAATCGCAATTTTTAAACATTGATTATATTTTAATCTATAATAATAAAGAAAAATGCCTCGATTGATTCCTAGAAGACAGACTCACAGACCGATACATTCAAATCTGTTTACAGATTGTAAATTCGACTTTCCTAAGTTCCATAATTTTATCACGCTTATTGGTCTTTTAGGCGGAAATTTCGTGATTACACAACAATTAAATAATACGGGTACGGGGCTATTTTTAGATCATTTTGAAAATGTACTTAAATATTTTCAAATTGTTAGATTTTTATTTTTCATAATATTTCTAAAAATTGCTTATACAGAACCCCTTAAAAATCGCAAGTATTGCTGCCCCTTAATGTCAAAACATTATTTCTGCAATAATTATTATTAGTTAATTAATTAATTATTGTATTGAAAAAAATTATAATTTAAATTTATAATATTTATTTTTAATTGCTTTTAAATTCTAGATAGATTCTAGAGATAGATATTATTCGTTGTTTTATATTTTTAGATTTCTGTTTAAGATAAATAAACGTTTAGAAATCGGGAATTTAGCACGCTCACAAAGTGGGCTTTTAATACTAATAAAGCAAAAAACAATTAATTGAAACACCTTAAAAACTGCGAATATGACGAGTATTTAAATTCAATACCTACATATAATAGTTTTAGAACAATTATCTGACAAATATGAAAATAGTATCTGGGTAGGCCAGGCGAGTTACATATTTGGGTTGATTAAGGTGAGGTTTTTCAATCGTCTAATTATATATGTAAAATAATAAACTTTCGAATAATGTGATGTAAAGTAATATGATGTGATGTTATTTCAATGTAAAGTTATCTTCCAGATATTCGGCGAATAAATTTATTCAATAGATTGTGATACTGATAGGTGGTAGCAATAGTGCATTATAGAACGAATTAGACAAATTATTTGATTATGATTGGTCAATGAAAACATTGATAAGGAACCGTGTTTATTGTGAACAAATTCATATTACAAAATAATTTATATTACCTTTATGTCTTAAATATGCATACTGCATACACGTTGAACATTTTTCTCATAAGTTTTTAGTCATAACATTTTTAATATGTCTCACAGAAAAAATATTGAAAAAATATTTAGAGTACGAATTGTTCATTCTGCGAAAAATAGTTGCACCTAAAATTTGTGTCGAAAAACTGTCATGTACTTGAGAACAAAAATCTACTTTGGTAACCTGGAAAGTTAAAAGTGTTTGTTGGTTGAAAATTACAAGAAAAATTGTATAACGCCGTTGATAATTTAAAAATTGAATTATTTTGATGTCATTGTATTATCATTGTTTTGTGTAAATATATACATGATAAATAATTAAATATTACCTACTAATAGTTAAATAAACTAATACACGAAAAACTTCTTGATATTTTGATAATGAAATTGATAATGAATGTGTAAAATACGGGTTAAAGTAATAGTTATTTCCTTATAAATCCGAAAATGTTGGTTCTAATTGAAAATTTCACAGAGTATATATTTTACTTAGGTTTAAAATAAAAATAAAAATAGGATTTTAATAACTATTAAAAAGTTGTAAATGACACTGCGGAACGTGCTGAAAAAGAAATAGACGACTTCGTTAAGATGGGATCAAAAAACAATATAAAATATTACAAGTTGTTACAAATTACTGAAAATAATTTTCCAATAGCAATAAGTACAATAATGGAATAATTGGTATATTTAGTTACCAGCTATTAAGTGATTAAAATATTTAATGTAGTTTATTTTTGTTTGTATGTATATTTTCCTATCTAATCGACAATACCGTAAAATGAGGTTAACTGTAATAGAAGGGTGAAGAATAATATATAAGTGAATTGCAACTAATAGTAAGAAATGTGTAGTCAATTTTTAAATTTTAGTGTTATATTTAAAAAATTTTTTTGGAATATTTAATCTGTGGTTTAACATATTTAAGATAAGAAAAATGAAATCATTCAAAATATTCTAAAAGTTATACATTATAATATAATTGTTAAAGTAAAGTGCATTAATTTTATTTTTCATGCTATTATCGAGTTGGACGCGAGGTCCTCAAAAACGCGAGGCACCAGGCAAATGCCTATGCTGCCTACACCTTACAATGTCCCTGTGAGAGAGTTAATGGCTTTACACCTTTACAGTGATGTTTATTTCTAATTGTTTTAGTTTTGCCAGGCATATAGGCTTGCACAGGATTTCATGTCTGATGCAGTGAAAATTCTAATTGGTCCTATAATATACGTATAGGTAAAGCTGTCCATCTTTTTCATCACAATATCACATAATTATAGGAATGATCAGAAGTTTTAGTTTTTATACTAAAAAATGTATTTCCAAAGTCGATATAATTATTTTTTAAAGGATCGTGGGGGATTTTGGATGGTTGTTGATGAGAGAAATATGAGAAAATCTTAGATATTGTGATTTTTTTTCGATAACAGAACATAAGAACATTTTTTTAAAAACAAATGTAAAGTCTATTTATTTATTAAGAAAATTAATCCCACTAAACACATAAATTTATTTACAAATCGAGAACGTTGTAGATGCAGCTAAAGCACAGTTTACTACACCCTTACACAATCCAATATTACTATATGTGTATTGTGTAAAATGTAACCCAGTAGTAAGTGATGATACTTTTATGAGTTAATTTTCTACTTTCTCTATAAACGTATGAAGGAATAATCCAATGATGGATTTGAGGAGACACGGAGGAGGGAGCTACTCTTCACTTTACATAGAAAACGCAGCGACTGTTTTAATTTTAATTTTTTTAAAAATGTCAATTTTCTTTAGAAAAATAATGAAATTACGAAAACGAATGTTTTTTGTCCTTATCGCATAATAGCAAGTTTTAGATAAAAACCACTAAATAAAATGCTGAATTGTTGATCTTATTAAGTGATATTGATATCTTAGGTAATAATTAATAATCTTCACTATTTACGATTGGCTAAATTTAAAAGGATGGTGAAATCTTGGTGAAATCAATGCGACACCGATACGTTTCTGTTATTAAGTACCTAGTTGTTTATATTTAATTTTATTAATGGAATGGCAATTTACGTTCTACTTCTACTTCTATTGCTTCTACCACTGATCACTATATTTAGGATTTTCCGTTGTTGTATAGTCGTTTTTATTCGCATTTTAGTTTAAGTAAAATGAATTTAATAGGAGTAGGTATAAGCTTCCTGATAGGAAATTTATTGTAGTTGATACTAAGAAGTCAATTTTCGATATTCCCAGTAGGTTGTTTTCTTAAGTGAACAAGAAATCTATACCAAAAGTGACCAAAAATTATTATAAATCAGAAAGTATAAATATCAGATTTGAAATGTACACTTTAATGTACACAGTATCACTGATAAATTGACGTATTTTCGTGTAATTAACAAGATACAATTTTCAATTTTTTTTGACCACTTACTAATAATTTATAAAGAAATTTGTTGACAAATTATATTAAAACTACATTTTGGTATACATTTACAGCTTCTCCTATAATTTATTTAAAAGGAATAAATGTGAATTTTTTTTTAAAAAGGAATGCCTTTGCATTCTCGAAAATATGTAATCCTGCTACGTTGATGTAAAAAAAAAAAAATGTTTTTTTTTTTTTTATATTCTATTTATGTTATATAATAATTTACCTATAAGTGTTTTTAAAAATTTCACTCGGTTGAGAAACTTTGGATAGGGAGTGTAGGGCATGAAATCCTCCATGGCTTACTTTTTTTCGCTAATTTTTTAACTAGGCCCAGTCTTTCCTTATTTTTTTCCCAATTCAACCACTGGAGAATACTAAACCGGAAATGCAAAAATAACTAGGTAGTTATTTTCTCGTAATTTTGAAAAATAGGAGTTAAAAATTTGAAATGTTCACAATATATATATTTTATTATTATAATATCTGTATATTACCTACGTTATACATTTTTCAAAAATATTTTATACATTTTTTTATTTGAAAAAATTGCTCCTAAATTCAACATGATATCCACCAGTATCCTACCCCACGAGCAAAACTTCTTCCATGATTTACTGACCAGATTTTGCTCATCAACTGAAAAAGCGCTAACAAAATTTGACCATCGTAGAAAAAAATCTTACAGTTATCAACAGTTATTCGCCGGATAAGTCCCTATTCAGTGCAAAAAGTACCGAATAGCTATATAAGTATTCTATGATTTATCCGTCAAATATAAACGCTATATGGACATTGAAAACCCGATAATTATTTATTTTCCCTCATTTGTCGAGTAACTCATGTTATCTAACGAATAAATTAAATTGGAAAACCGGACCTAAGTAATGTGTAATCAAAAATACAAGGGTAGGTACAATATGAAATTTGGAAGGTTCTTTAGCCGGTACTCTATGTTACATTATAATTTTTTTTAAAGGATTGAAAACTGTTTTTGGGTTGGTAGAAAACCTATAACTCGGTGGGCCGGTTTTCGAATAGGACGGCTTCCCTATCCGGCGTTGAGTTGACAGTACCTACTGATATTTGATAATGCTACATAATGTTCTATTTTATATTACCTATATAATCGTTAATTGATTATAGTGTCCATTTATATATCCATTTTACCGCAATAGTGAGCGAAATAATGCAGCGAAAAAAAAAATATTTAGCTAACAGGTCTTGCGGTAAATTTTTCGTGATTGTAAAATTGTTGTTGTGGCATGACCGCTCTTATTTATGTGTCAAAACAATTCAAAATGTCAATAAAATATGAAAGATAAAAATATTTACAATGCCGTTGCGTAGAGTATGAAATATAAATAAGACTACCTATGTGTATTGTAAATTGTAACTGAAGAGACAACATTATTTTTAACAAAAGTACTTATATACCTATTATGTTTGAACGGCCAACAATCATTAATAGTGTAGTGAAGTAAATTGTAAATATAATTACGAGGAAATCACACGCTTAATTTTTAAGGACAATTAATAGACAATAACTCTTATAAAATCATAATAAAAATGAAAATCAAACAATTTAAAATATTTTAGCATATTTTAAAAGTGATTTAAAAATAGTCGTATGTCAATACTATTTTTGTATTGAGTAATCACAATATTTGTTAAAACATGTTTACAAAATTCTCATTTGTATATTAACTTGGAAATTCGTAGAAAAATGAAACAAACAAAAAAATATATCAGCCAACAACATTATCTAGCGCCCTTGACCATTTTTCGATTTATTGATTTTTTTTTTTAAGATTAATAGTTATTTAAAAATTTAAAAAAAATCGAGATAATTCATAATGTATTTTCATATTTTAACTTCAAAAATTTATAATAGCTAATAATTTGTTTTTCTCTGATCGATTTTTAATTTAACTATTATATTTGAGTGATGTACTTTTTTTCGTCAACTTGTTTAATAATCAATGCTTATATTGATGATATGTAATTATATAGTCTATATAATAGTTAGATATGTTACAACTTCATGTTTGGTATAACTGCATTTAGCAGTATAATTTTACTATTACTATAATTGCTTGCTTAATGCCTATATAGTCACATATATAGGTATATTGAATAATAACTAATATATTTATATATCTACGTATTTTCTATTAAATATCTAATTTTGATTTTATACTTATAAATAACGTAACCTAGATATTATAGTGATTACAACTATATTTTTACTTTTCGATTAGTTTTGTATTGGTTCTCAAGACGCAAAATTGTATATCACATTATCACTGATATAATTTAATAATTATACCTATATATATTGAATTCGTATAAATTAAAATAATTATAAATGTTGAGAATAAAAATGTACTTCTATATTATTTGATATGTTTATATTATACTATGAATTTGGGTATAAAAATGCCTAAATTGTCTTTTTCATGACGTTTCTAAATAGTTATTTAGAAAATTGTAATTTTGTAATTGTTAATATTATAACATAATATTATATTATATATGCGGTACCTATATGTATATATCTATATAAAAAAAATTCCAAATTAATCGTATAGGTTATATTGAATATATTATGAATAAAATTGCAGTGAGTATTAAGTACTATTAAATAATACCTACTACCTATAGGTACCTACCTGTTTATTTACTTAATTAATCATTTCCTGTTTTTTTTTCTACATGAATTCTATATGATTATAACCTATTACTTAGTAATTCATTTTATACTCGTACCTATATATTTCGTTTGGATGTTTTATTTTAAACAATTATTCATTTATGTATCATTACTATAGATATAAATTAGTGATTAACATATTATAAAAAATAATTATTTTATATTTTGCAATCTTATATTTTACCAACATTATAGCATTGTTTACCTATATAGGTATTGATATACATATAGTATTAACTATATTTATAAGTGTAGAACACTTCCGAATTGAAATGTGTATTCAAAGCTAAAAAACCAACGAGCTATTATATATACCTATTAAAATATCTAATAGCTCACTCTTAATTAATAACAAATATATTATATTTTTAATTTTACCCTTTTTCTCTTCGGTTATAGTATCAGTTTCCGCCATTATATATGCTGATCAATTTTTCTTAAACACTTATATAATAATATAACTTATAGTATAACTGGGTTTAGAAATAAAAGCATAATTCTTACAGGAAAAAAAAAAAATTATGAGTATTGCTTTATATTATACATTTTAAACATTGCGTCGATCAACTGTTTGCAAAAACGCAAGTAGGTACAATAACTAACTACTGGTTCTTTCGATAAATTTCTCATATCACGTTCGATTGATTTCCACTTCCATATTATAATTTGTTGTACTTTTATCACAGCGTCAATCATCAGAATATCAGTTGTTAGCGATTGTTAACTCAACCCGGAAGTATCAGTAAATTTAAAAGGTCAATTGTTATCTCGGCCCCCAAAATTGTTTAATACCAAAACGACATAATAAAATCCAAAACGAAATCGAGTCAAGTTTAATTAGGTATACATTATAAATATATAATATATTCGATATTTTGACCATTTTAATTTTGAAAACTAAAAAGAAAAAAATATATTATTGAACATTACACTTCAAAAATACAAAACTACCTATATATAGTGAAATATCAATTATTATGAATAAATATGTACGTCATAACTGAGTAGGTTCACCTATCTATACATGGCTTACTATTTTAGAAATAATTAAATATTAATACAAATAAATATGAATTACATTACTAAATTACATTTTTACATATTATTATAATATAAGACCTGGGTGCATTATATTAATTTTGATACAAACGGGTTTTTTTTTGGATGTATTACGAGAATTGTCAACATTGTCTTCTGTGTGATATAAAAAATACAAATTAATTTATATATAAATAATTGTTTTTACATGAAAAAATCTGGGCCAAGTTTCATATAGAATGAGAAAACCATAGATATTACGAGATTAACAAGAAGTGGTGGCCCGAGTATTTTTATTATTTGAGTAAAATCTAACAAAGCAATGACACATGTTTATTTAGTCAAAATAAATACGCAATATATTTTACAAACAAAACCATAACAATAATCCATTAATAATATCGTTAATCTTTTTTTTATGACACACTGTAGCAATAGTGCAGTAATAATAATTATTTAATATACCATAATTATAATTTATATATAGGCTGTCGTCTGTCAGGCTGTTTATTATTAATTTTATTATCGACTTTCTGTCGGAGCGTGATTGCGGTATAAAATTCAAATAAAGATTTTTGAGTCGCACTTTAAATAATAATAATACCTATACAATATATATGTATATATATGGCCACTTAAATTAAGTTTTAATATAAGGAATTAATAATTAATTATAATTTTATATTTTTCTCTAATTATTAGAGGAAAGTCATAAATTGTTTAAATCATTCCTTTATTTTTTCATTTTTGAATGATTCAAATTCATTCATTCATTGATTCATCCCTATATAATCCCTATAATGCGAATATGTGTACTGCAGGGACTAAAATTATGTACAGTACGACATACTTTGTGTAATACGAAATGTTAAGTGTGTAGTACGAAATTAAAAAATGTGTAGTGGTTCTATTCTCTATATTATGGTATTTGTTTTTAATTTTACATTTTTTTATTAAAATATTTTATATAAATATATTTAAAAAAAATTCCAAGATGTATCATCAGCAAAATCTAAAATACCAACAAGTGTTAATTAACACGCGTTAACAGCTATTACAGGCTATCCTACATTTCATATATGATAAAGGTACTTTTATTATCAGAAAAAAAACCGCTCGCTTATAATCTTATATTTAAATTTACATTTATATCTCAATACAATTGCCATTTTTTGTAATTGTATAAATAGCCTATTTATTTGTTAAATATGTAATAACTCAAAACAATTTTAAACACATAACTAAAACAACCTATTTATTATGAATATAAGTTTTTATAACTTAAATAAACACTTGACTTTTATTTTCTGATGAGCTGATTAAAACATAACCCCCATCTAATCAATAATTAAAATGAGGTCGCTGAAGGGGTAATGTGATAAAATCCTAAAGTGTGCAGTACAAAAAAGTATATATTTTAGCCTCTGATGTGAAGTTTACTCCCTCCTACACATGGTCGACATTGGACACCATCTTGAAAAAAGACGTTAAAATCGGTAATTTTTCGGTTTTTTGTAAATAACTAAAAAACTGTGCAGTACAGCTATCTATATGTATTATATCGAAAAAATGTTCGGATCTGAAATCTGAAATATGGAGCACAAAATTAAATATTTAGCTCAGTGCCTCAGTCCAATTTCGAAAAATTCCATTCAATAATAGGGTCTATATATATATAGGGTATATATTGTATGTAATGAACATTAAATTTCAACTTTTTTTTTTGGAGATATTTTTAAAATCTGAGCCGATAAAATTATGTGTATCATTTTTTTTTCTGGAAACCACTTTTCCAACAGAATACTTGCAGATCTTATCGTAACATATGTGTACTCATTTTCCGGTAACGAATTTGATCAGGTGGTACTTTGAAGAAATCATTTTTTGATTTTTGAATTTTTTCAACAAACGCCTAAAGAAAAACTACCAAAAAATTATGAAAAAACGGTAAAAACACGATTTCATCAAAATCAAATAGGGTTATTTTTTTGTAAATCCGAAAATAGCGAATCTATAGTCTTGACATTGACATTGAACAATATTAATTAATATTTAGCAGGTACCTACCTACTTTTTTGATGTGATTTAGTTTATTTTTAGAAAGTAATTTTTAAAAATGTTAGGTATTAAGGCTTGAAAATTCAATACAAGGTTAAACGTATATATTGTCACTCTGACTGTACTAAAATAGTCTTGAAAATTGTTAACTACAATTTTTTTAATACCTAATTATTCAAGTTTTTACAACAATTATTATTTCTATGTAAAATATCCACGTAATTCCACGGAAAAAAATAGATTTATTTAAACTTGAAATTTTCACAGAGTATATATTTTACTATATTACTACTTTTCGTTATTTATTTTTGAAATTTAAGAAATGATCGTCTATCGCTTTTAAATCTATTAATCTAATATTAGGTATATAGAAAATGATAGTTAAAAACCTGTACTATTTTATAATTTATTATTTAACAATAATATGCAAAAAAATTATATGCATGTTGTATATATATATATTTATTTATTGATTTTTATTATGTATATATATATATTTAGAAATATATGTGTGCCGCGTGTTTGTAGGTTAGAAAAATCACCTTGCCGCAGTGAGTTGTAGGTATATCCATGTCATGGAACATCGAAGGTGGTAACGCCATATTCTCTATACTGTCATTTAGTTTCTTATACCTACTACTATTTGTACCTAGGTACGATTAAACTGCACACGTCACACATTTATATATTATTACGTGATCGTATACGTATATTATTACGACATAGTTATTAAACACAAGTTATGACTTAATATATTGTTTTAAATTGTATTTTACAATATGACATGGCTATTATTATTTTATTCAATAGAGTTTAATTAAAACCTTGGGCAAAATGGGTTGTTAATAATTGTTATAATACATTATGTTTTAATTTTTTGAAACGTGATAAGATTATTTTTTTGAAATATATAGTATATATACCTATATTACTGCATTCTCGTGTCCATACGTAATATGATGTATGCACGATGCATCGTATAAATTATAATACAGCTGGTTTAAATTACCATATTTGGCTTTTATAACTAATATATAGGTACTTATAGTAATTAGATCTCAGGTAGTCAAGTTTATACTGTCTCCTCGTCATATACTTTAATCATAATAATATTTTCCCTTAGTTTACCATATTATATAATATAGCCTATATAGGTACCAAGTCAACCTACTATTATAATATTATATTAATTGACTAATTGAGATCCCTGAAAACTTCACGTATTTAATTAATATCAAATATTCACCGACAGTAGGTACTTATATATACCGTACCTGTTCTAGTTTCATAATTCTTTTTATGGCTTATTTAATAATACATGTTTTCTTATTTTGTATGTTTCCCAATTTAACTCATCTCTTTTTATTCTATTTTTTGTTTTTGTATTGTTTATTAGCTTAGATGTGTATTATATACGTATTTATATAGTTATATGTTTTCTTACATAATTATCGATTTATGTTTTCATATTATTATTTATAATAATATGTATAGTTTATACAAAACATTCATAAAACAATATCACAATAACTGTTCCCCATTTTATCTTCTAAATAAGTATAATACATTATAGGTAAATAATTATTGTAAACTATATACATTCTATATTACTTTATCAGAATCATAGCAGATAATAATAATAATAAAATAATAAAAAGTACAATAATAATCATAATGATTAATATAATATAGTCAATCGTTAACTTATAGAAGATACCTATAGTTATTGTTATGAAATATAAACAAATAAATCTAAATTGTCTTTTTTTTTCAGTTTAGGATGTTTAAAAATGTACTTCAATGAATAACATAGGACCATAAAATATGAATAGGTAGGTAATATGTATCCTATACAGATCACATATGGGGTGATTTTTTTAAACACTATATTTTTTTATTAAATTGATGTGCTTATGAAATTTTTTTAAAAATTTGCTTAAAATAAATGTAAATTAAGTTATTTTTATAAAATTTACATTTTTATGTCACACTATTTAATAATTAATATTTAATTTGTTAGTATTTTTTCATAAATATGAATTATATTTTAAGTTTATATTCAGATGTAGAATATTTTTTGTGAAAATATTGATGTATCATAGGTAGGTATGAATAAAATCTATTATTAATCTATTCATATCTGATATCAATTATAATATAATAATCGATAGATAATATCGAATATTGAACGAAGGGTATAATATTTATACAAATAAATAAATAAATAAATATTTAAAGTTTTATAGGTATATGTAGTATAAAATGTAGTGTGAACTGTGGGCGCATTAAACAATTATTTTTTTGATTTTCACATCTATTTTCAAAACTTAAAATAATTTAAAATAACGTACGTACCTAATAACTGCAGTGTAAAGCAACATAATATTGAATACTTAAATATCCTAACGCGACGTGATAATATATGTAAATGGGTTTTGTTCCATATACTTTTTGAACATTCGATATATAGTGTAGTATAAATAGGTAGTTAAAATGTATCAAGTTTTATAATTTTACATTAAATTATTATTTATAGTTTATAGTGAAATTTTAATGTGAATTACAAAGAATCGTACAACATTCACAACAAGTGAATTAATTATTACTCACAATTTTTTAATTATTTTAATATGTAGTTAACCAAAGAATAGATTATGTTATCAGGCATTAGAATTATACAAAAGACATAATTACTTCAAACTCTAAAAATATGATTTAGATATTTATATATTATATAACTTAGTATTATTTAATAATTTACTAAAAAATGCATACTTTTTTGATCGCATTTGATTCGTACCAATTAAAACTATAATAATTGAAAAAAAAATGTATATAGATACCTACTTATAATTTTTCAATTGTTCTTTGTTATTTATTTATGAAATTTTATTAAAAATATTACTTTTGAATTTTTCATTTTAAACTTTTAATCAACTTCAAAAATTAGTGGGTAGCTATATAATTATAGCATAGGTTATACCTATTACTCTGTGAATCAATGGGCCAAACTTAAATACTTAAATACTTAAGTACGGACTCATCACAAAGTATTATATAACGTACGATTTAATTATACATTCGGATCTATAATAGCCAATATAGGAAGGTACAATATGTAGTTTATTCGAACAAAATCAATTTTTTTTGATAAATATTAAAAGTTATAATGATAAAAAAATGTATTACGATCAAAAGCTCGGAGAAAATGCGAAAACGCAGAGGAACGAAACGCGTATAAATCTCAAAACGACCGGAGAATAAAAGAGTTTGAAAAAGGTAAAGGTAAAGGAATACGCGGCAAGTGATCGCGAAAACGGACCGGGGAAGGAATTAAACAACAAATAGGTAGTATGTAGTGTTTTTTTTGCCTGAGCTCAGTACAATATACTTTATATAAGTTTAGCACCTTGTAAGTGCAATTTCTTTTGAGTATATGATTGTACATTGTAAGTGTACTTAACTGCTTAGAGTGCGACCTCTTATATGCGAAATTTATTTTGAGTGTAATTGTACTTTATAGTGTACGTCAATTTATCTACTTTATTGGAATCCATATAGAAATCGGTAACCTATAAGTATTTTGAGGTGGCGGAAAATGACCTTCGCTTTCTAAAAGATCGTTTTACACCACTTTAGTATTCCGGTTGAACATATGGACAAAGTAAGTACCTAATACAAAAATTGGTTGAACTTTCTATCCTTAAGTATTAATAATTAATATATTATGAACTTGAACATTGCTTCGCTCGGTTAAAAATGAAAATTTTTAGGAAAGTAATTTTAAACCACTGCGGCAATCGAAGGCCGATTTTATTATCCTATTATTGACCATTAAATAAAATGTACTAAATTGTGTGCATATATTGTACTTTTAAAATAAATGCATCTGAAACAAATTACCCATTAATTATTAATAAAATCAAATTATGTATAGGGAAAATTAGGAAGTGCGATCTCCGAATGATGCAATTCGTACATAATTCATATAGGTACCTACTTTTATTTAATTTATTTTAGTTTTTTGTAGTCTTTTTTTATTTAATAATTTTTTAAAATTTAGAATCCAGTTTTCTAAAACATTAAGAAAATTCATATAATAATAATAATAAATCGGATTGGTTCTTCCCATTTCCAAACAAAATGAATAGCTCATTACCCAGGGACGGATCCAGAAAAATTTTATAGGGGGGGGAGGCACATACCCTCAGCCTTCAGGTGACCATATACATACCGTCTTTTGCAGGATTCCCTCGTTTTTGATGATTACGTCCTGTTTTTCTTTATAACTTCGAAAGTAAGTGCGACCAACAAAATTTGACTTCACCGTCGTAATAACAATGAAAAAACACAAAAAAAAAAAATTTTTAAAAATCGCTGGGTAGCTAAATTAGAACTATGCTGAAAATTATTACGATATTTAATTTTTTTTATTGTTGTCCCGTTTTTTAATTTTCAAAATATTTGGTCACTCTAGAGTGATTTTGTGAGTACCTATTTATCTACAATTGTTTTATATAACATTTTGTAAGTATAGGTATATGTTTTTTGGAATTTGGAGGGTGCGCGCTCCCCCTTCGCCCCTCCTTTGGATCCACGCCTGTCATTACCACACAAAATTAAATAGGTACAAATTATAGCCCAATTTTGCACACGAAAATAGTAACCCAGCACCATACATGTAAATTTAATATATTATATAGTAATATTGTATTATAACATTATAATATAATAATATTATTAATTATTATGTAATAAATAATAATAATATATTAGTTTAAACATGCGTCACGCGTATTATCGTGCTCGAAACCGAATGGACGGCGGACCAAATTCCACTATGTATAAGCTCTACCGGTACAATTTTTTAAATTTAATATTTATTTTGAATTGCATTTTAATAACTAACTAAAACTTACCTTTTTTTCCCTGTACTGCTTGTTTTAACGAGTCCTTGCTTGTATATATTCATTGCGGTAGATTATCGATATATTGTCAATCAATTTAGCTGCAGTCCATTAATTTTTTTAGATAAAATTAATATAGGTATAAATACAAAATTTTGATTAATAACAATTAAAATTTGTAATTGCTTATTATTCATAACAAAAAAAAATGTCTTCCCAAGCATATCAGCTAAATATTTATGTATACGTATATATTATAATACATAGGTATATTTGTCATAAATAATATTCCACATATACTTACTTAATTTTAAACTCAATTGTATAAACATACATTATACATTATTAAATTATTTTGAAATAAGTATTTATTTGATAATTTATAGTTAATATATTTATTAGGAGATACTTACACTAGGCACTTGCTTTATATAATTTATCACTTAGGGTTAAAACTGTTAAATAAACATATTCATAATTAGATACCTACATATCTATCAAAAATTTTAATAAATTTTTCTTAACTAATAACATTGAATAGTTTTTCAAGTTAACTGTTTACTTAACAAAATAAATAACAAATTTAATTGACTTTTTTTCCCGTTTCTTTATATTCTTAATCTTCAACTTCTTTGAAAAATATTGACCAACAGTTTTTTACCTATAATATTCCTACATAAAATTTTAATATTACAAACATGGACTGAAGTCAGGATGACAATTTTTTATGATAGTCATTATTATTATTACATAAATATAGAAATCAAATAAACATTAACTGCTTTCTCAAATTTTCATTACTTTTTGGCTTTTTATATGGATTATACTCGTATTATAGTCAAATTAAACTACCTACTTATTTATGAAATTTCGAAGGTTCATTATCCATCAACCGATTTAAAGAAGTACCTATAGAGATTATATGATTAATACCTACTGTAATATATGCATCTGCTGGATCTTATTATATAGGTATACCACTTCCATAAAATGATTTAGTAGGTAATTCAAAATATTTATATGATTAGGTACGTCAAAAAGATATTTTTTAAATATATTTTTTTTTATATATACATATTTAATTTTATAAATATTAATAAAATTAAAAAGTTTAAGAAAGAAATGTGGTAAGTAGGGGTTAGAATCACTTTCTTCGTTGGGTAGGATACTAGTATAGTGGATGTATTAAATTGAAAAGTAATGATAAATTATTGCAATCTATAAAACAAATTTAAGCGGAGCTTGGTATAATACATACGTAGGTATATAATATATAGGTAATTATCAAAAAAAAAAAAATTTTAAATCTTATGATATCACCATATAATATTACTTTAATAATATATAGTAACCGTGGCAATTATTTATTTGTTATTTTTCTACTTATAAAAATTTCTCCTTATAAAAGGTACCTAGTTTTTAAAGGTTAGATATAAAAAAAAGGCAGTGATGGCTCATGCCAAGGGGCACACCGTGGGCGCGTTCCACCCAAAATATTGAATAAAAGAAAATTATTTACCAAAAAATTTAATTAAATAAAATTGATACCTCTACCTACTTAAAATTCATTTTTTAGGTGCATATTTTTTGTAATTAATTAAATGCAATAAACTATAATAGCTATACGTCAGACGTCTGTATTATAATGTTAAGTGTACCTTATATTATTACGTATGTATTATGTACCTATACATAATACATTTATATATTTAAATTTATAAATTTTCAAGACCATATTTTATTTTTATTCATTGTTTATAGGAAATAAAAGACGTTTAAAGATTATAATATTTTGTTTTTATTAATTGTTTATGTAGGACATACGCATTTAGTATAGTATATATATATCATATCACCAGTGAATTAAGATAAATTTTAGAAATAAAAAATAGGAATTAGGGATGGTAAGTTATGATGATGGGTAAAATATTTGTGAACCCCACGAGTCGCCACTGATAAAAGTTATATTGAAAACCAATTTTAATACAGTAGGTAGGTACCTTATACATGAATATATTCACTATATAACTGTACTATAGATAGAATAATATATAACATAATTTTTATAATTCGTATCGTTAAAAAAAAAAAAAAAAAAAAAGTAGAACACAAGTGTATATGGTTAAAAAGTAAATATTTGGTAAAAAAAATTGTCTGCCTATTTATTGTATAGTCGTAGTTTCATTATTCATTATATACATAGTTCAGTAGCTTGTAGAATTACCGTTTACCATAACAATAATTATAACCCTCGATGATAATGTAAATTAAAAGTTAGAGCAGGGGCGGATCTGTAGCTTATTTAAGGGGGTGAATAGACAAGGATGAAGGGAAAGGAAGTTTAGGGGGTCGTGAAGACTCCTCACTCAGAAGATAAGTCGGCAATTATTTGGCATAGTCGGTTAGTCGGTTAGTCGGGAAACTTTATAACCTTTTTTCTTCTGCTCATTAAGTCGGTAAAAAAAAATTAGCTTTTATTCGCGATTAATCGAGAATATTATATTAATATCGTATACTCTCACAATATTATGTTTCGTACAAATAAACTTCGGTCGGTAACATAGATTAAATATACTTGTTAAAAGTGATAATTTGAAAGTCGTATTAATTTTATTTATACCTACTACCTAGTAGTTAGAATCTAAAAATCGTCATAACCGCCACTATCACTACTCAAGAGTTGGACGATTTTATTATTTTTATATTTTTTATAGTATTTAAGGTGAAAATTCATTATTCGAAAAAAGCATCGATTAAAATCTAGAAAATATGTAAAAAAATCCTGAGTATTTTACAGAATTAAAATCGGATCAGCCAAAGTGTCACAATTTTGTCACAACGAAAGCATTTTTTACAAAAAGTAAATTATATTTATATATATATATATACAGATTTAAGTAGATATTGCCTATATTTAACTCCTTAGAAACAGCCCAGCTTGTAGTTAAAATTTTATATAAAAATATAAAATTTGAGTGTACATTTTTGGGGGCCCTTTTGAAAAATAGTACCCTAGATTCTTTATGTGCCAGGCCGACACTGGAGGTAAGTAAACATAGGTATATTATAAGATATAGTATAAGAAAATCGATTGTATATGCACCATTTCCCTCACAGTCATTGGTAATTAAGTAATGCGCACTACAGAAAATCAGAAAAATTGTATTTATTATGTATTACTACGGTCTATGAACGGACACAACAGTAATATTAGGAGTCTAAATTGGTACTTAAAAACCTAAAATTAATTACAGTACAGCTCACAAAAATATGTGTATGGCATTAACATTTAGCGTATACTGAGTGGTCATATCTCGTCAAAACAGTGATTTTTGAATGACTCGATTTAGACCATGCTAGGTACAGCGTGAATTTTAAGAATTTGTTGACTGACCAACAATCGTCAGTGTGTAATATATTGGAGAAATATATTAATCTGTAATGAGATATTGTCACGAGATTCGCTAATATCACTCTCATAGTTTCGTGAGCTATACTATGGTAAATATTTATTTAATATATGATTGAATTCTAGTAATATATAGGTAACGAAATGTTTGGAGCGAAGCGAGAAAAAGCTTTTGTAAGTTGTCATTATTAAGCACAAGTCGTCAATTGCATACTTCAAGACCCCTCACAAATATTACTTAACGTCGGCCTTGCGATTAGGGATAATTGAGAAATAAAGGGCTAATCCCTATTCAAAATCAATTTTATACCGCTTAAATAATGATAAAAAAAAAATCCAAGAAAGGGGCGTTCACCACGTCGCCCCCCTCAAATCCATCACTAAATTACAGCATTATTACCTACGAAAAATGAAGATTATTTTAGTACAATATAGCACTACCTCCTACCTATAAAATAATATATTATTATATTTAAGAGAAAAATTATCTATTCATTTTTTTTTTTTTTTTTAATAAAGTACTTATATAAAATAATAAACAACATAATATACCTAATAAATAAATGGTATTTATAGTTTATAATTTAACATGAAAAATCTAGACGGTTTAAGTATAACTTTTTTCTTAGGTATAGATATTAAATATTAATTATCACGTATTTTACAAAGATATTTTTAAAAAAATAAGGGTTTTTTTTCTCTTAGGTCAATAAGAAAGGAATTATTATTATTCTATGTATCTATGGTCATATTTTATTTTTTTATACCTTATATTTAAAAGTTAAATTTCGGATCCCATACTAGTGAAATTAGGATTAAAACAAGGTGACGCCCTATTATTTAATCCTATCGTATCTAATCTGATTTTAGAAAAGGTGATACGAGAAATGGATATTAATCAACAATGCTTTAAATTACAAGAGGCGTTCATAGGGGTATTAGCGTATGTGAATGATTTAGTATTATTAGAGGAATCGCAAGGAAAACTGAAGGCTCTGTTCAACAAATTGAAGGGCTCGATGCAAAAACCGATCAAGTTCATTTTTTTTAAATGTTCAGAAATTGATAAAAACTGTCTTAGAAGAAGAAACGCACAGGGTTTATTTTTAAGATAATGATTTGAATTTAAAGATTTTATGTATTTAGATAAAAGAGGTAAATTGCTAATATTTATTTTAAAAACTAAGTTGTTTTGTAATAAGTGTTTAAAAAAAAATTCAGTTGTTAGGGATTATTTCTTGCACCGAAAAAAAATGTCTCTCAGTCAACTTCTTAACGTATGTATTTCCGTTAATATATGTTGGATTTGACTGATTCTTGCACCAAAAGACGCGCAATAGGCGATTTTATGCATTCAACTCAAAAACTAAAATTTGGTGAAAATTGGAGTTGACCGGTTTTTGCATCGAGCATTTCAATTGGAAAAGTTGGCAACCAATGTAGGGCAATAATGCAACGAAGAAAAAACGGCATACACGATCAGTAGCAGAAAAGTATTATTATTTATTAAGTATCTCCTGTTTCATCCTTGATATTGGCAATTATAGTTTCAACAGAGTAGAACAACATTTAAGTACCCAACTCGGAACGATAATGACAAAACATAATAAAGTAGCCAGAGAAGTAGTGGTTAGAATACAGGCAAGTAGTAATTAGGAGTACTATGGCCTGGCAAAGATATCTGGATCACGATCATTATCGAGAGAATTTAAAAAGCAATAATTACAATAATATTTATATTATTATAATTATAATAATTATATATTATATAATCACTTTAAAATATTTTCGACTAATTATACTGCATTGGCAATTATGGATTTTTTAAATTAATACTGGTTATATATACCTATATACCTACCTAAATAACTATTATAATAATAATTACTGATAATAGTATTAATTAGCCCGATGGTTGGTTTTCCCGTTTTAGTTTTTGAAAATTGAAGTTCGGCGTTTATTGAAAAAGTAAATAATCAAATATTACCTGTTCAAAGTAGGTACCATCCTTCTCACATTTTCTATAGGTACCTTACCGGAAAATGTATACACATGTAACAATCGGATCAAGTTTGTTGGTCAAAATGTTATAACACAAAAATAATATATTTTGGCGTGGAGTTACGTATAGAATTATTTATAGATATAAATAAAAACCCAATTTCTACAAAATAATTTGTTTTTATTTAACAAAATATGTATTTCGAAAACAATATGTACCTACCTATTCATCTTCAGTGTTACCTACTTACATGTAAGTATAGTTATTTAACACTGAAGATGAAAACATTGTTTTCGAAATACGTATTTGTTAAATAAAAATCCATTATTTTGTAGTAATTGGGTTTTTATTTATATCTACAAAAATAATAATAGGTAATATTGTAATAATAATAAACACATCAATGTAAAATCACTATTGATTCCTCGCTCCGCTTAGAATCTAAAATATTTACATACAATCTATATATAATATACAAAAATAAATAGGTAGGTATATTTTTATTATAATTGTGTACCTATTTACTTCGATAGCTGCTACTAGTGAATCATGGCAATGAACATTAATTGTCTTCATTACCGTATTGTTTTTAATCCAAATTCCAGCTATTTATATAACGGCATCGATAAAATTTTGTTGTTTTATTGGCTAATTTAATATTGAATTTACAAATGTATGTCCGTCATGCAAAAATATATATATTTATTTCACTATACACAAATAAATGGAGGTTAAGACATTTTGTGGCCATCTTTAGGTACCAGCTAAACGTAGAATTTATCGTCACGTCGTCGTCTATCTAGTACATATATAGGTATACAATTTTAAATACCTGGAATAATAATAAATAAGTTCGTTAAAAAATAATATTATTGTAAACTTTACCGATATTATAAAGTTCGGGGAGAGTATTAATTATCAATTTGGGTAGAAAATAGTTGCAGATGACTTTTTTTTTTGCTTATTTACATTTCAAAGATGTATTTTGGGAGTACTAAAGTAGTTTTGTTATGTAGGGGAGACTGGTTAACAATGAAACAACAAATTATTTTTTATTATTAATTTAGGTGTTAGTGAAACTTTGAAACATAATTTCTAAACGTTTGATGTAATTCTAAACAAGTACTAAGGTTTTACAAAATTTGAGACAATATTTTTCGCAAAATTCAACTTTCAAAAAAAAAAATAACTCTCGCATTGTGCGCTTAACAAGTACATATTGAGACATTCGTTTTATTTCCTATGAAATGTATTATGTTATTACTATTACTTACTTCATTATTTCTGAAAATAAATATATATGTCTAAGTATAAACTCGCAAAAGTTCAGATCCAAGTAGGTTAACACCTACCCTCAAAATATATTTTTACAAATCATTAAAATATTTTAAACACATTAGATATAGGTTATACATATACCTAACAAGTCACAATTCAATAAATTAAAACGGGGTTTTAAAAAGTGATTTGTATTAATAATAACATAAAACATAACATGACAGTATTTTCTTTTAATTTTACCGATTTTTATACATATAAGTAAGAATATAAAAATAGTGTCTCATTTTGCACCATTTTAAAATCATACAAAATAACGTACCTAATTTAGATAATGACGCAACTAAAAACTTAAAACGATTAACAAGTGTATAATTACCCCAGTAGGTACTTCGTTTAACTAAATACATTTTTCAAGTTTTCTATATTCAAATACTATTTTCACTAATCATTCTACATTTATAATTTTCAAAACAACTTCTGATAACACATACAAACCACTCAAACTTCGTTTAAACCTAACAAACGATACGACAATAAATATTTTATTGGAACAAAAAATTCATTTGGGCCATACGATATAGTTTTAAACGATTTGTTTCATTGTGTACCATGTCTCATTGTTAACCAGTCCCCCCTACCTAGAACAATGAATATGTATACGAATTTTCACAGTATATTTTGATTGTTTTCGTGGTAAAATTTACTACATTTAGTTTTTATTTCAATAATATTATAACATATAGATCCATGCCTAGTTTTTATACAAACGTACAAACATTATTATGATATGATTTGCGAACGTGCGCGAATAAAAATATGTACATATTAAATGTATATCTATATATTAGAAAGATACAGCCAAATAGGTATGGGTATAATTTGTACAATCAGGAACATATACCACCTAACTAGGGTTGCGCGATTAATCTGATTAATCGTTTTTTGAAAACGATATAATCGATTAATCGATGTTTTTTAAAAGAAAATTTTAATCGATTAATCGAGCATCGATTAATCTTCACGATACATCGATTATCGATACATCGATTAATCGATATATCGAATCATCGATTAATCGATATATCGAATCATCGATTAATATATGATATAATGGCAATGATATAATGGTTCTAATATAATACAAAATAGTTACACAAAAATATTGTTTATAATTTATATAAATAAAAATATACACATGAATAGGTACCTAGTACTTACTACCTACATACCTAGTATTCTATGTACCTACTGTTGCGACCTAAATTGTATTTAGCGGGTGGTTTTCGGCTTCGGCGATGAGAATTGATTGTAGGAGTTTTATTAATAAAGAGCTTACTGGATAAAGCAAATTTATTCTAGTTAATAAATAGTTAGGTGCACGTAGAATTTTTTTAATCTTTAGAATAACAAAGTTTATCACATAGAACTATGTATTTTATTTTGAATGAAGTAGCTAAAATATTTTTATTTATTTTTCTCGGCCAATTAAATATATACCTAAAAAACCGCCTAAATTAATGACAATTTATATTTATATTCTTCAATAAAATTAGTGGTTCAATGCGGGACCAATTGTTACTGATATATTTGTAATTTTGGTGGTAAGAACAAAAAAATTGCTCTCCTAAACAATCAATAAATATTATATGGATTTATTTCATTTTAAGTCCCCTTATAAATTTTCCGAGAACTTAATTAGGGATGATTACTGACTTCCTTTACCAGTATCGAAATTACTATATAGGTACTTGAGCAATATGTTTTGTAATAATTCTTAAGTTAAACATTTTATTTATTTTTAAGGTGTTTTTTTTTATAAATCGTACTGCAGTCTTTTAAGTTGATTGTTTTGTATACCTACCACCTAATTTGAAAGTTGTTTTTGCAACCTATTTGCTATATAGTATACACACATTTAGTATACAAATTAAGAGATTATAGAGAAAATACAAAACTAATTAAAATTTTTCGGAGTCGAAATTGTTTTTTTGTGGGGTGGTGGTAAAAAAAATATTGCTTTTGTCTCCTCCATAAAAAAGCTCCAAGTTACGCTTATGCGTTTATTAAAAAATCATGTATAGGTAGAGGTATCTTCTTCTTCTTCTTCGCCTTCTCTCCCAACTATTTGGGGTCGGCCGCCCTGGTCCTACACTTCCACTTAACTCTATCTCCCGCATCTTCTTCACTTACTCCCACCTTCCTCATATCACTCGCCATTACATCCCCCCATCTCTTTTTCGGTCTTCCCCTCCCCCTTT